>JAHWFO010059453.1:1453431-1477000 GCA_023313115.1 Rhysida immarginata
GTTCACTACTTCAGCATCTTCACTTTTGTTCACTTCTTCAGGAGTTTAATTTCGCATACATCATACATTCAGCATTATTTGGATTAAATTTGGCGATCAAAAATATTTTACTTTACTTTAAGTTTATTTTATTTATTTATTCTTATTTTTCATCTTTATACTCTATATAAAGGAGAAGTTTTTAATTTAATCATCATTAATTTTTTAATAATTTTTTTTAATAATTTTTTTTTAATTTTTTCCCCCAAGTAAAAATTTAATTCAATTTAATCGAGTGTCCCTTCATTTAATTTGTAAGGAATTGGTGTGAAAACATCAGTCTTTAATTCAACGCCACCTCAACTCCAGTTAATTGTTGTTGTTGTACGCATCGATATCTGTATGATGCCATTTGCACCTTTTCACAAGATTTTATATCTTATCACATACCCTCGACAAGCAAATGTCCAGACCGCAGGACTGGAGCCCATAGATTTTCAGACGCTTAAAAGTGTAATAAAAAAGAGACTACCAGGATAGAAAACAGATTGGCTTTAATATTTTAAAGAAACAGGAGCTTTCTTTTTCTTGCAAACATTCGACATTGAACGATCTTGAATGATGAATTAGGGCATACCTTCACATTCATGACCTTTCCTTATTGACATTGACTGCGAATTCTTTCCAATGTAGGTCGTTAGAAGCTACTGTATTTGGGCTAGCAAACTTAATGTTAAGCTAAATTAAGAAAATATGTATAAATTTCTATTTAAATTCTTTTTCTAAAATTTCTTTACTATTCGTAGAAGAAGTGTAATTCCTAATAAATCTAAGCCTGAAACAAAAATGATGAATATTGACAAGCTTTCTTGGACTTGAATCAAATAGAAAAGTAATTTAATTTTTTTTTTTTAATTTTTGCTTTTTTTTTATTTTGCTTTTTTTTTATTTTGCTTATTTATTATTTTAAATCTTATCTATTTTTCGTGTCGATTTTTCTTTTATAGAGGAAGATGAGTCATAGCGTTATTGTAAAATTGTCTTGATAGTAGAAAATCCGGATCAAATGGATCATACGAAAGTGTATTTGAAGTGCTTCCAAGAAAATAACTTCCGAAATAAAGGAGAAGGGGAGGAGGGAGAAAGGAAAGCAATATATAACGTTTCATCTGTTATACTTAATTTGAAAGGACAGTTCTTTTCTTCCATGTTCCTCTTTCTTTGTTTTCTGTGGAAAAGTGATCATATTTTGAAGTTTAAAAAATGATGGATTCCACACAAAATTTGTTGAACATTTAAAGAAGCCAGATTTTTTTTTTTATTGCTTCGACTCTTTGCTTTTGATATTACAGATACGAGTAAAAGATGATGACTCATGGAAAATTAGCTCTAAAGTCATATGACCCTTTACAGGAAGTTAGAAAGGCATTGTCGATTTTTTAAAGTAATTTGTTACGCAGCCATAAGCTACAACCCTAGTCATTTCATTGAAGCACTATTTTTAACAATTTCAAGAACCCGTCATTTAACGAAGAAATGTTTTATTTATAAAAATCTATGTTCTTTAAGAAATTTTAATTCAAATTGTAAGTTTATCACGAATTTAATGAACATCTGAAAAGCATCAATGATTACAATTAGTTAACAAACAAAAAAAGAAAAAAAATCATTGCATGGAGCGTTTACTTCAACTTTCTATGTGCGATGCATAGAAGGAATTTATGAAGAAACTCGGTTATGAAGTATGTAAATATTTCTTTGATGGGAAATATTTTAGTATTTTATGATATTTTGTTGGAAAACATTTCTATAACCAATCTGTAGTTTAATAACACCTTAATTTCTTGAAAAAAGGGCGAATATTTATAGCCTTGACCCAACAAAAATATATAAAACTCGCTTGAATAATATGAATTGAAAAGTATCTGCTTCCTACTAAGTGTTATAATGAAAATTACACGGCCTTGGATTTATCTGTTATGACACTATTATTAACCTGATCATGCGTGAAGGGATTATTTATCAAATTTCACTTTCTATCTGGATACAAAGTTAATTAAAACTATAAGGAAAAAACACTTCGTTTGACGGCATCTTAAAGTTAATATCATTAAAAATACCAATAAAAACAAGATCTATACGAACATGAGAAATGAGAACATAAGACTAAGAGGTATAATAAGAAATAATAATAAGGTGTGTTTTAAAATATTTCTCTTTGGCATTGACATTTCTTTTAATAAATAAATAATTTATTCATAAATAAATATAGGATTTACAGGATTTACCAAAAATAAAAGAAAATTAAACATTTATAAAATTTAATTTGATTAATACATTTAATTTGATTAATACATTTAATTTTGTAGGGGTTAAAATATTTGAATTTGATTAATACAATTTTAAATTTTCTTAATTTAGTATCCTATAAATAGAAATTAAAAACAAAAGCCACACCACAGAGATCAAACTCGTCAAAGTGAGGCAAAGAGATGCAATAAAAATCAAATCAGACAAAATGTACACAAAAATAGGAAAGTAACACAACAAAATTTTTTTAACACGATTAATACTGGATCGCACACAGAATTAATCCAATTTTTTAAGTGTCTTTTGGTGAAATTTTATTTTGGGATTTTTTTTTAAAATTTCAACAAGAATTTTATTATATATTCTACGAGCCAAAAAATGATATTGGTAGACGGAGAATTTTTTTTTTTTTTTTTTTTTTTGCAATAGACGTGGAACTAGAAAACCTTTTTGGAAACGGGTACATTTGAAGTAGGAAAAATATATTTTCGCAAAGCAGGCAGATTTAAAAAATGAATTTTACTTTTAAGGAAAATAACATAAAATGTGTACAAAATTTTAAGTAAAATATTACGTAATGAAATTGATGATTCAATATAAGAGAAAAAATAAGTTTTTATGTTCCCAATATTTCTCCGAATAGGTTTCGCAGTTTATTTTTTATTCCAAGGGTTAATACTGATTCACATAAAATTTCACCAATACTTACATTGTTAGAATGTTGTCTTTATAAAATAAAATACACCCTCTACCGATTGATATTTTTAATACGAGTCGAAATCAATTTGTTACTTCTTGTAATAAATTCTTACCACACATGTGTTAATAGCTTTCATTAATTTTTATCATTTATTTTTATTTATGTTATTTCATTTATGTAATTATTCTTGTTTTTGATTTTCAAATTGCGTGAATTGCAAGTTTTGAAATATTTATAAAAACTTTTTAACTGTAATATTGCAATTTTTTAGTGAACATACGTGAAGTAATTGGGGAAACCTGTTAGGTTCACAATAAATAAATAAATAAATAAATAAATAAATAAATAAATAAATAAATAAAAAACAAATTTATTATGAATTTTAATTAATGCAACAAGATGTGTCTTATATGCAGCTCCCCAAATAGTAATACAATATTGAAAAAGGGTCCAAATTTACACCAAGATAAGAAGTAGATTTCATATTTTTAAGACAACGACAGTTAAAATTTTGTTTATTGTATTTTAATATAGGAATTACAGAGTCAGATCCGTATAAACTGCATATAAATAGATTTATTTATATTCCGAGTAAGGTGCGTAATGAAAGTATAGGCACACTTCCCAAAATGCTGGTTTAAACAAAAAAATTAACAATGACATATAATAATCAACCAAAAGAAACACCAATCATGCAAAAGAATAAAAAATTATCTGATGGTTATTAAGAAATACGCAAAAAACTGGATAATTTGATATGTGTAAAACATTTATAGACAGAGGACATTATTGTCACAATGGATGTTGTCTTTATATTGTTTATTAACGAACAAAGCCTCCATTAGGTTAAATATGCGATTGGGTTAAATATGAAGTTTCTATTAACTTTTATAAATATTCCAACTTTATTTTCTCCCAACGATCATAAATAGGTAATTTCAACTCATTACATGAATGATATTGCTTGTTATTAGCATATACAAGTTTGGTTAATGCAGCCCAGACGTTCTCCATATGATTCTTATCAGGACTTCTAGAAGGCCAATCCAAAACCCTGGTTTTTTCACTTTTAAACCATTGTTTTGTTGCTTTTGATACATGGCATGGGGCATTGTCTTGCTGATGATACAATACAAGTGCATGGGGCATTGTCTAACCATTCACCTCCTCCAATGAGTGGGCCAAACGGGATGAGATGATCATATAGCATCTGATGACACAGCTTTCAGTCCATTCGTTGGTTTATCATCACAATGTCAGTCTTTCCTTCATAAGCAAATGCCGCCCACACCATGACTCCACCACCTCCTACTTGCCTGCTGAAAAATTCAGGTTTCTCCATTCTTATTTCTCCAGAAATGCCCGTTTCCATCGGGGCCATCCAAATTAAACCTTTTTTTCATCCAAAAAAACAATTCTTTCCATTGATCTTTCCATGTCATCACTCCTTTTGCCCATTCCTTGTGCGCTGGAGTTAATTTTGGTTTTGCCTTCAGTTTTACGCATCCAGCGTTATCAGATGCATAAGCACTTTACCACTGTGGTGTGTGATACAGGGGTGCTTAACTCTTGGGCAATGCTTCGGGTTGATATCTGTTTTTTGGTGGCAAGATGGAAAATGCGACGCTTTGCTCTTGTGTATAACGCAGATTTTCGTCCAGTGCATTCTTCTTGTCCATTCTGGTTTCTTTTTTTCAACACTCATGGATCGGTTGAGTGCTGCAGCAATTTCTCTGTAGGATTTTCCCTGACCATGGTATAAGTACACTTTTCGAATCTCGCATTCTTTTTAACTGACTTCCTCGTGGCATTTTCGTTTGTTTAGCTTTCTGTTCAGCTAGTGAGTTTATATGGCTTATTTGAGTGTATTCTTGTCCTCGAATAGAATAATCTATGGTGTGTCCCATTCGATTATTACCACGGATGGATGAAAGCCTTTCATCCATCCCTGCTTTAAATTACTAAGGATGTTAATTATGCGACTTGGTCTACTTGTATTATCAGCAATCCATATATCCTATAGTAATTTACACATGAGGATGGGTTCACATAGCAATTTGTTATATAGGGAATGGAATGCGTGTATTAGAATTGCGATGCCGAACATTGCCAGAAAAGCGAGAAACAATCTCAGGAATATTCAGAGAAAATAGAACACATCAATATAATCTCTTGGCAACAAATTGCAAAGTGGGAAAACAAAGTTAGCATAAAAAATAATTAAAGTAAGTCTTCAGGTCAAGTTTGATCATTATAAAAATGATTTCAGAAACCAAAAAGACTGCAATGGGTGTTTTAAATGTTGGGAATCTGAAATAAATTTTATATTAAGACATTTTTAATACCAAGAAAATAGCAAAACATTATTAAGTAAGCAGAATATGTGACGTCGATGATCTCTAATCAATGGCAGCCTGAAGAGTAAAATGGAGCAGCTCCCCTCCCTCTCTGTTTGTTTTGATCGATATTCAACCTTACAGAAAATAAAATGCAAACAAAGAGCGATCATCAAGTCTCGCCTATTTAAACTTGTGGTATTTTATTTTCTGCGTTTTAATTTCAACCCCCGTTTTACTTTTATTTGATCGCTCAAATGCGCTCGTGGTTTTGACATCAGTCACATCGCGATCGCGTCGCTCTAGTTGTTGGAAAAGCAGTCTTCGAAGAGATGACGTCAATTTCCTTATAAACTACGTCACACAGAGAATATCTGCAGGGAAGAGTCAGGGCTCACTGTGTTTATTCATTGTATAATTAGGGACGAAGAACTGGTTTTTTTATACGCACGCTACCTTCCCGCGGATTCGTTGTAGCTTGACTATCGTAATCAGGTAAGGAAAAGATTTCTCACCTCGTACTAATGAGTATTTTTAGATAATAACATGGAACGTATAGGCTTCAATCCGCCAGCCAAACGGTACGAAAAACTCTTCAATAGAGACGTAGAGAGCGTTTTAGAAGAGGCTGACAATGTCGAGTACGAAGAACTTATTAAAGATCAAAGGCAAGTTCCGTTATCAGTTGATCAGTTCACTTTTTTTTCCGTTTCTTTTCTTCTTAGTTCTTAACCCTTCGACTAGCAATGCCCACATCTCACCTGGATCCCCCCAAAAGCATTGCGTAGTTCTTGCTATATAACTCGGCAGCATTTAATCTTTCCAACAAGGTGGTGGCGGTGCCGATCGATAGATCAATACACTTTCAGGGCAATCCTCCCTTTACCCGCATACATCTCTACATAGTAGCCAAACCTTAAAAAAAAAAATTTAAATTTCGTTTAAGCGGTTACAAGAATGATAATTCTAGCGAAGGGGTTTTGTTTTTTTTTTAAGGCGTGCCTTCTCTCTTGTTAATTGGGAATTGCAATGTAAAACAGTCTCACACACACAAAAAATAGATGGGAATAAAATTAAATAACTTTACATGTACACGGATCTCTGATGAGCGAAACTAAATTTAATTATTGAGTCTGTAGGATGAGATAAATAAAATTGTCTAATTTTTCTTTCTAATGTGATGCAGACAGATGGTTTACATTAATATTTAAGAGCTATGTGGTAAGTAAAGCTAATTACTTATGCACATAAATCCATATTAAAGCAGAAATAAAATATTAGAAATATTTGAAGACGAACTGTTCCATGCAAGTTTTTACATTAAGGTAAATAAACCTAAGGATGAGTAGGTAACTCAGTTTTAGTCTATGCACTTTTCATTTTTGAGCACAAGTTTCCATTAAATGAATTTATTTTTATTATTATTGCTTTGTACTTGGAAATAAACAAAAAAAAATCAACTTGACTAAATTGTCTTTACTTGGGATTGCTTTAACTTTTCAGGTGGTATACTACTGCATTCTACCCTGTTTTCTCTTTTTTCTTTGATTTCTTTTCATTTACTTATCATTAATAAAAGTTCCCTAAAAAAGTTTGATCCATTCTCTCATATTGCAGTTACCTTAGTATTAATTCTAATGAGCCTTATTTGTTTTAGCTTTAGCCGGTCCAAGATGCCCTCTTCTAGTATTCATGAAGAAACTGCATTGTTGGGGTAAGATATCGCAAATGCACTTGGCAGCCGTTTTCCCAGTCATTGCACAACTTCTCATTCTAAAGACAATTGATTGTTTGCTATTTTCTCTCTCTCAATAATACCTAAATAATCTTCCAGTTTTTTTTTTCTTTCCACTTCATATTGAGCTTTTTCTCTTCTAGCTTATAAGACTGAAAAATTTGATCCATTGGTATAAACATATGCAAACTTTGATTTAATAGCAACATTCCTCCTTTTTTAACATTAATTTAATCTTAAACTATTTCTTTTGCTTTTTAACGGTATTGGTGTCTTTCTGTGTTTATGGATCACATCTGAATCATCCACATCTGTTTTTATCTTGTACTGTACATCCTTTTTGCCATCTTCTTTTTTGCTTATACACTATGTCGTTTTTGTTCATCTTTTTATGTTGTTTTTTTTAAACTCATTTTGGTAATAATGCTTAAAAAAAGTCAAATAATTTCATAACTGTAAATTACGATGTATTTTACGTAATGGTTTAAGTTTTTAATATTTTTGCATCCATCACAATGAAAAAGGGTGCTAGGGTCATTGTCACCACTTTGTGGAAGTCATGTTTTTGTGACTGTCTTTATGAGTCACCTTTAAATTGATGCTTTCAGAATTCTCATAAATGTAATTACTCCTTGTCACTACTTCTTTAGAAGAAATTCACAGTGCTTATGATTTAATTTTCTATTTAAGGTTCATTTATTCTATGGAGAAAAAAATGAATTGGTACATCCTATAATTATGGAAATTGAAAAAAAAAATTAATTTTTATGTGAATAACTGTTCTTTAAAGGTTAACATTTGCAAGAAAAACACAATATACTTTAATAAATGTTAAATAATAAAATATGTGGATGAAATTAATTAAAAAAATTTGTATGAAAGCAAAAAGTTTTTACACGTAAACACAGCAGTCACAATTAAAAGTATTCAAAATAATATATATATATAAACTTTTGCTTTCTTATACAAATTTTTTTTTCATTATACTTCGTTTTATAATTTTGTTTACATTATGTACTTTTCTGTATCATTTAATGTAATTTTAAATATTTTAATTTGGTTAATTTGCATGCAGTTAATTTATTTAAATATTAAAAAAAATTGTCAGTAAATTAACTAATATTTATCAATTTTTCTTCTTTTTTTATTTTTTTTTTTTCTATTTTTGTTTTTGCTAATTTTGTAAATATATTTTAAAATTGGTTAAAATGTAATCATGGTTTGCACTGGTATTGTAACGAGAGAGAAAAATTTCTCTTAATATGCATGATAAAAATGATAATAAATACAGGGTTATCTAAAATAAACTTTCCCATCTTAGAGGCTGTGGAGGGCATTCTACTGGAACAAATGAAATTAAACCTGAAAAACACACAATGCAGATGCTGTGCTCGTCATTTATTATAATAAATGTTTGGTACAAAAGATGGCCGATAGGCGGCACTGTAGCAAGATTACAATTTCGTGTACATTAACTGAGACTAGAGAATTAATATGAAATAGAATTGGCTTATATTTGTTGTTCATTTGCTCAAGAGATGGCGCTATGTGTACAGTCAACCATTGACAACGAGACCCCTGAAGCGGCCAGTCTACTGATAAAAATGGGTGAGCAGACTGGGGAAGGACGTTGGACGTTCTTCGTATAGTGAAGTGAGTCACGAAGAAACAATTCCTGTCTCTCCCCTTTCCTACCCATTTTCATCAATAGACTGGCCGCTCCAGGGGTCTTGTTGTCAAAGGTTGACTGTACCTAATTTTGTCTAAGCGTTGTTTTTTGAAAAAAAATTTTTCTTCACTTGTTTAATTAAAAATAATAAATAACCTAAACAATCTAGAGGGTTGTCCCCGAACAGGCCAAAGACCAACATGAGGTTGTTAGTAAAGGATAGACACAAATATCCATGCCTCTAGTGGATTCGAAATCGTAACTTGCTGGTTTTGAGAGTATTAAGACCTACATGTCAGCATTCTCACCCATTAAGCCAGCCACCATGTTCTAGGAATTGATGTAGAGTTTTGTTTAATTCCACAAACTTTATTTAATTCTTATTTACAAATCAACCTTATCACCTTCAAAATAGTTCCCGTGAGAGGCCACGCAACGACTGAGACATTGCTCCTGCTCCTCATAGCAGCGCTGGAAGTTGTGAGGTGTAAGCACTTTCAGTTGGTCCATCACGGCCTTCTGAATTACTTCTGCAGAAGCAAAATGTTGTTCTTTATGTTCAGTTGTGGACAACCTAATTTTGCGCACGGAAAGCATTCTGGAAACACAAGGAGAGTATATTGAACATTATTTGAATGATTTTTCTGGGTGCAGCATCATGTATCAGCAATATAGCAGCATCTTGTACCAATGTTTGTTTATTTAATAAATGATGAGCACATCATCTGCATTCTGTGATCTTTGAGTTTTGTACCCTGTGCACCCTTCACAGCCCTTTGAGATGGGAAAATTTAATTTTGATAGATAAACATAAGTATATTTCCATAAATGTTGAATACCCCATGTTGTGTATTTCAATAAATGTAGAGACTTGTGTTGCAATGGCATCAAAATTCATTATTGCGTTAAAACGAGTTTCGTTATTATCCCATCTATATAGAACGTATTTTGGAGATGGTATGTTAGTGGAACAAACTCTAATATAGAACAAACTCTCAAGCCATACCGAAACTTGTTTTAACCTAATAAAGAATTTTGTTGCTATTGTAACCCAAATCTCTACATTTACATGTATATATACTATCCATACAACTTAACTATTGTGGCTTTCTAGTACATAATTTTTATTTTTATTTTTTTGGCACACAAAATTCATACTTGTATAAAATGTATTGTTCTGTTGGAAGTAGAACACCCTTCACAGCCGTACGATAAATTTAAAAAAACAATCACTTAAGCTAAAAAATTCAATGATAATGTAATAAGCAAATTAATAAGTTAATTATGAAATTACTTTTTAACCTTTTCATGTTTATAATCTCTTGTCTGTAATGGTAATGACCCTGCAAAGTGATGAATGTGCCTATTTATTTTTGAATTTCACAATTATTGCCTACGGATGCTTCCTTGACAGTTTAATTTTTTTGCACATCAAAAACTAAGTGATTTTGGAAAATTAGTGTTCTTTTTCCTCGGAGAATTCTAACTCAGTTGTAATTCCTAAGCACATGCATCATTTGCCTAATGGCAGTCTGCAACTGCTCAACTTGAAAAGGTTAAAAAGAATTGACCAATATTAAATGGAATTTGAATATCAATGCAATCTAGTTAATACTTTCAATCCATTGACTTCTGTTATATTTGCACTACAAATTTAATATTTATCTCCAGCCTATTTCTAAATTCAAGTTATTTGTATGTCCGATTAAATTCATAAAATAATGTGCACATGATAAACTGTGAACACAATTTGCTTATTGTAGCAAAAGAACATTTAAGATTTTTAAAATTATATATTGTATATATGGGCGATTCAATGAATTTATGACAATTTCTTTCGAATTTTACTGGAATGGGAATACAGGCAGAAAGAAACTAATTGAAGCATCCTATACTCTGAAACTCAAGTTTTGTTTTGATTCCGCAGATTGCTAATAAAGTTATTTCAAGATGGTGCTTACTCTAAAATGCAACAAAAAAACTATGACGTTGGAAGGAAATTTTGGATGAAAATCTTTGATGCTGATCTGAAGAATTTCCAAAAGCTCAGTGTAGATATGCAAAAATGAATATTAATAACAAATTCCACTGAATAAGTTAATATCAGAGAGAAAAAGCAGCAGAGAGAAGAAAGTGCTTAGAAGCAGTCACTTCACCAACAAGAAAATCATTGTGCTGCCTATCCACTGAGGCAGGATTATTTAAAAAAAAAAAAAAAAAAAAAAATTTAAAACAACTTGCGGGTTGCCCCCAACAGGCCGAAGCCCAACATGGGGTTTTCTTTTTATAATAAAAGACAATCACAAACACCCATGCCCCAAGCGGGATTCGAACCCGCGATTTGCTGGTTGCGAGAGCGATAAGATCTGCGCCTCAGCGCTCTCAGCCAACAAGCCGGCCATTAAGGTCTCTTTAGGAATTTGAACTTGTTTCCCTACAAGATCCATGTTTTACAAGAACTAACCAATACGGGATTTGCACAATGGCTTCTGGCATCATTTGTGGATGTGAAGGGAGGAAATATGGGATTGGAAATGGGACAGTTGATGCCTTGACGTTTGTTAGCAGCATAGAGTGATGCACCATTCAGTACTTATCTGGGAAAATACTTGGCCAAATTCAATCACTTTACTAATTCTCTAGTAATCGAATCATTGATCGGAATGAGTAATAGCAAATGTTCTCATTTGTTCTTTTTAATCTGAGATTTAAAACTCTATGAAAGACGAGAGCACTGTTTCAGGCATGGTCCCAGAAGCTTTTTAGATAAGACGTTTACACTGTGCAAAATTCATGAATTAGAGCTTTGTTTGAAGTGAAGTGTAGAGAAGTTAGTACTGTCGGAAGCAGGTGTTGATAAATTCAAAACTATTACTCAAAATTTTTCTAAAATAAGGGAACCAGAAAAATAATATATATAAGTGAGTTTAACTATAAGCTTTTCCAAAAATAAAATCGAATTTCGGTCTAAACATTTCTTGTAATATTTAATTTTTGTAATAATTAAAAATTTTACTAGTTATATGAATGAAAAAGTTAGAAGTTAGCCATGGATAAGTTGAAAAGTTTGAAACCATATTATTGGGCATTTTTTTTTAATAATAATAAAGTGAAAAGAACCTTTTTTATTATAGCAACAAGATATAAACAGGTTATTCCCACCATTTCAGCTTCGGCGGCATATAAAGTACAACTTCTACTCCCAGAAATCCTAGCACCAAAGTTATTCACTGATGACGTCAGAAGCCATTGTGCAATCACTTATTCAGATTGTCAGAAATGATTAAATTTTGTGAGAGATGCAGTTTTGCCCACTTTGCAGAATCTCTGGATTTCCTAGTTTTGGATGGTATTCGGATAGGGCAAATTTTCACCTTTAAGGAAACGTTAATAAAAGCACAGTTGGGTATTGGAGGATAGAAGAACATCCTCTTGAAATGCATGTATCTCCCGAAAAATCATGAAACTATTAGAGCTTTCTTTTCGTGGAAACTGTGAATGCAGAAATTTACCAGAAAATGTTATAGGGATTCTTTGTTCTTCAGCGATTCTTCCTATACAGGGTGAATACAAAAGTCTGAACCCCCCTTATATTTTTTGAACCGAAGCAGATATGTCAATTTTGATGAATCCAATGAATAGGAAGTTGTGGGTGGCCTATCCCATGGTGCACTTTTCATCATTCCAAATATGCAAATTAGGACACATTCAAAATTTATCTCAAAAACCATAAGGGATAGAGAAAAAAACCCAATTGCAAACTTGTTCAGCATAAAAAAACAAAACAAAAAAAAAAAAAATCATCCAAATCGGACCAACCAATCACCCACAATCACGTGGTGAACTGGTTGTATTTTATTATATAAAATAATCAACGATAATTATGCCAAAACCATCCGAAAATTTTTTTAAATTTATTATATAACTACAGTCAATTCTCGTTAATATGAAATCGTGGGGACCAAGAAATTTTTTCGTATTATTCGTATTTCGTATAAACCAACAATACTAAGTGTTATGAAATAAGCAGGGAAATAGAGTACTTTAAGTTAGAAATAATTTTTATTCATCTCTCCTAAAAAAATCTGTAATAATAGTTTGTTTTCGCGCTAAAACAATACTGACAACTGTTCTTTGCTACTTTTCCCTATGAAAGATACTGTAAAAAAACATTAGAAACATGTACAAAATTATCGGGAAAAAATACAATAAAGTTTAAATGACGCATGCATACCTCCATGACACTTTTCACCTTTTAAATGATAAGATTTCTCGGGCAGAAGATTCTAAAATAGGGCGGTTTCGTCAGCGTTGTAAATATTGTTAGGCGTATACTTTTCAAGCAGTTTTGGAAGAACTTTTTCCTTCCAATCATTTACAACAACTAAGTTAACAGCATTTGCTTCTCCAGCAAGTGAATGGTAGACGAGTCCGTGCCTTTCCTTGAAGCAGGTAAGCCAACCACTAGAGCACGCGAAATTTTCAATGTTCAGCTGGTTTGCAAACTGGTTAGCTTTTTCTTTTAGAATATCGCCGCTAATGGGAATATTCTTTTGCTTTTCGCATTCGTTTTCTTCTCAGAGTTCCACCCGATTCAGCCTGTTGTCTTATCTTTTCCGAGATTTTAAGTATCGTTGATAATGTTGACGGTGGAATGTCAAAGTCTTTAGCAACCTGCCCTTTTATAGCATTTGGTTTTTCTGCTGCATTCAGAATTTGTAACTTAAGATCTAATGAAAGATCCTTTCGTTTCCTTTTGCTTGAAGCTGACATTGAATAAAATTCCTGACTGTAATAAAATTAGATAACTGCGTTGTAGCGATGAGAAAATTGATTTTGAAACAATGCCGATATTGCACTTGTTTAAATAAAGATTTGAGCGCCATGTGACAGGATTTCAGATCTGAATAGCTGAACCAATCAGATTTCGCGAATCAGATTTCCCGTTAGTTTGAAAGCACGTGATTCGTTAGTTTTAAAAATTCAACTAAATAACCGATATTTTGTCTATCGAATAATCGACTAAAAATTATCGAATAAAAAGTATCGACTAATTAAAAAAATCGAATATTCATTTATTCGAATACTGTAATTCAGAAGCAATCACATATGAAATGACTTTGAAAATTATTTTTATTAACTTTACACTTCGAAATCTGAAATTTTATCATTAAAATTGTTCCTAAAAGGACTATTTTTCAATAAAATTATGAAATTTTCCTTCATATAAACCGTATTTTAATAAAAATATGTTCGTATAAAGCAGAAAATTTTACATAGTAATTGCTTTCTCGGGGACGGGCCACAAAATGTCTTCTTATTAACCGGAATTACGTATTAACGAGAATTGACTGTAGATGGATCCCGTCAAAATTTGACTGAGAACAACCCATCTTATTATTAATCCCCATCTCTTTAATTAAAAAATAATAAAATAAAAAATTGTCAGAGTTTAAATATCCTGTTATGAACAAAGAATAAGAAATGGGTTAATATATAAAATCAAAATAGCTTTAAACTAAATTTCTCTGAAAGTATTAAACTGAGACAAAGTGTCAGCGGATAAAGAGATCAGTTTTTAAAGCCCTTTCTAATGATATAACATTTTCAGAGTTTATCAGTAGTCACAAGGAAACGTCAAAAAATGATCAAGGCAGGATTTTCTTACTGCAAATCTTTAGTTTATTTAATTCAAAACAATGATTGAATATTGTCTCATTACAACAATCCCTGGCTTCTGATGGATTGTCGTAACTTTCTTTGTTGGCTTCAGATGCCCATGCGCAAAAGTGCCAATTTTGCTCTTACAAAAAATGCTTTGCGTTTTAATATATAGGATTATATATTTTAATAGTAGAAAATATTACATGATTTGAACAAAGGAGGATTTTTGTAAAAGTAACGGTGATATGAATTAGTGTATATTTTATTAAAAACTAAAATATAGAATAAAGCATGCTATGATACAATTAACATGAAAAGTTTTTAAACCCTCAAATAAACTGATCAAATTGCACACTTGGATGAAAAAAATTTAATCTGTTTATGGTGTTCTTTACATACACCGTTT
The DNA here is from genome assembly GCA_023313115.1 of Rhysida immarginata. NCBI lineage: Eukaryota > Metazoa > Arthropoda > Chilopoda > Scolopendromorpha > Scolopendridae > Rhysida > Rhysida immarginata. Next base: position 1,468,231 of record JAHWFO010059453.1, read on the forward strand.
AAAACTTAAACGAAGTATAAAACGCGATAATGAACAAAAAAAAATGAATGTCTATCCCTATCAGATTCGAACTCTGCTATTCGAGGCAGTAGGCAGAGACTTTAACGATACTGTTATCAGCCGCTATCACTTATTATTGTCAGGAGAGAGCCTGTGACGAGCTCATCCCAGGCGTATACCTGCTACCCTATTTTCATTAAGAAGGGACAGGTCCTTTCTAATCTGCCATGACTCTCAGTACAAGTACCTGATTTTGCAACCGATCAACATCCGCTAAGCTCAGCCCCTACGGAGCAGGTAAAAACCTTTTTGCACCCAACTGTACATCACCTCAGCTATCCATGTCTATCCAGTCTATAAATAGATGAACAAGAGGGGTGGCAGAACACACCCTTGACGAAGTCCAATGTCCATGGTAAACAGTCTTGACTTAATGCTATTTTTCTATCGAAGCTTTTTTACAGAGGCATGTCTTCATTACTTTTTGCGTGTCAGTATACGTAAAAACATCCAAGTCCTGGATAACCAAGGAGAAGCTAGGCAGTTTAAAATCGACTAATAATTTAAAATTAAACAGCTTTTTTTTAATTTTAATTTACTTCATACATGTATTACAACTTTGATTCCATATCCATTGCTGTTGAATGTATAAGGTGTGCCCAAATGAAAAAGAGACTATGGTTATATCGAATGAATATTTTAATTATAGAATATTTTAAGTTCAGAATATTTGATGTACAGTTAATGTGTAACATGATGCTTACACATAATTGCCTTTGATAAGAAGCGAATGATGGCTTCAGTGTGAAACTCTTGGGTTGCGTATGGATCCTTTTTCCACGGTGTTCTGCACTTCCTTGTCGCAGGTGAACCGATGACCTGTCAGTGAATTTTTTAAAGGGGCGAAAATATGGGAGTCACATAGGGAGATGGCAGGGCTGTGCAGAGGATGTTTGAGAACTTCCCATCGAAATGTTTCCAGCAGGTGGAGGGTCTTCTTAGCTGCAAGAGGCTTAGTGTTGTCCTGGAGCAGCACTATCCATTTCGAGAACTTCTCGCTGCGTTAGTTTTCGATGGCCCGTTTCGGCTTCAGCAATGTGTTGCAGTACTGTTCAGCGTTAACTGTTTTGCCCATTCTAGCCAGTTGAAGAGTATGGGTCCTTCTTCGTGGCAGAGTGAGATGTTTTGGGACATGGGAAGCCGGGATGACGCTACATCTATCGACAAGCATATTTGCCAACTTCGATTAAATACAACGGCACTACAGTGAAAGTGTCCTTTTCATTTGTCCACACCATGTAGATTTCATGAAATTGCATAAATTAGATATAGTCAAATTGGTTTTGAATTAATTGTATGAGAATTGATGAGAAGATTTATGGCCATATCATTAGCAGAGTTTTCAAAATAAGTGAGGGCAATATAAGTTGAGGGCACAAGAGGGGAATAGAATAAAAAATCGGGATAAAAGAGGTTTTGAGATATGGAGGGTTCCTTTTAAATCAAGATTTTTAGGTTAATAAAGGTACTGTGAGAGTAAAAAGAACAATATCGGATAAAATGGTACTTGTGTAAAGTTACCCCACATATAAATGGTGCCACTAATGTCAGAACTCACAAACTGCGCATGCTCAAACATCTCGTAACAACAGACTTGCCAGGGAAATCAAAAAAATTTATTGTGAATTTTTTTTTTTTTAAGAATCTTGTAACTTTAACGGACATCAAATTTCTTTGTTTTTGTATGAAAATTTCTCATAATGAAAAAACCTTAATTCCCATTTGCATTGTGAGGTTTTTCGAGAAAATGTTTTGAGATGACGAGAGAAAATTATATTGAATTAATAATGAAAATGTAGGGAAATAAAACATTTTCGAGATATCAAGTATCAACTGTGTTTGTTTTAATAAAAGAACAGAAAACTTCCTTTGAGAATATCTTTAAAACAGAAAAATAATTTATTACAATACTGTAACATCACACAAAAAATAAAATAAAAGACGAGCATAAAGTAACTTTGAATTTAACGGTGAAATGAAAATTGCTTGAAATTAACCTTGTTGTTTGTTGTAGATGTTGAGAAAATTTTTCGTTCTTAGTGTAAGCTTATTATCAGTATTACATATAATTTAATTTTTTGTTTGAATTAGAAAACAAGATCTGAATTGTATCAGTAATCTAATTTCTACATCAAACACTAAGAAAATAATGGCAATTACAAAGAAACACTGTGAAACTGGGAGAACCTTTTGTAAGGATTGAATTCACATTCAAATGGAGATGAATTTTCTTGATCTTTTGTTTTTTTTGTTTTTTTTTATAAGATTGGTGATCAAATTAATAAAATAATTGAAAGAAAATTAGGGCAATGATTACAAATATAATGATATCTTTTGGTTGGAAGTCAAATATTCAATAAATCATCCCCATCTAAATCCTGTTAGTACAAAATTGTTTTAGCCCAAATGATGTCTTGAGGTGGGAAATTAAATGTAAACCTCATGTTAGTATCCGTTAAGTTACAGTAAAACCTCGTGTTAGTGTACTCCAAGGGAACAGGAATTTTGAATGCTAATCTGAAGTAAATGTTAATCTGAAGCTGAAGAGGGGCAGGGGGCAAGTCGAGCCCATGCAGACTACCTAGTACAGTGCAGTACTGCTTGAGATTGATATTTACTGAATGTACATATTGTGCAGCTGATAAGAATGATATTGATATTAAACTATATTTTAATTTAATTGCAAAAGATGTCCAGAATAATAAACTACATTACTTTATACAGTACCTTATACAGACAAGTATAGTATTATAGTAAATTAACTTAGAAAAAAATCTGTAATTGACATTTGCTTTCTGCAAAATTGCTTTCTCAAAAAAGCCCTACTTCCCTGACAGAATAAAGTTAATGTTCTGGAGCATTAACAAGCCTGTGCAAAATATTTTCTGACTAATTAGAGCAAGGCTTTTGGCCAGTGATCATTCTAATGAAGGGATAGCTTACTTAGGGAACATTAAGTTAGAACATTAATCTGAAATGTACGTTAATTAGAGGTAACATTAAACTGAAACTTTTTAACGTTATATGGATAAGGTTCAGCCGGGGATTTTAAATTTGAACATTATTTTGAAATTTACATTAAAGTGAGTTACATTGTAATGGGGTTTTACTGTATTTGCTTTATAATAATTGTAATATCTTAATTATTTGAGTGGACAATGCCATAATATGATAGTGGTGTTGAACTCGCTGTGTGCAGCACTGTGATTGTTGCTTCGGCTCAGAGTGATCACACCTTGAATTTAATCTTTGTATCATTTCTGGTTAATAATTACATCACTTGCCATACTTTTACATACGGTAATTTATTAAGAAATTCTCATGAAAAAATATCTGAGGGCAGCAGAAATGAAGCAAACATCAACTGAGGGCAGCAAGATTCTCCTTCATGGCCATCTGCAGTTGTTTGCTTGCTTGGTATTTTTCTGTTTGTGAAATTGGTCGTTTTCTATTGCTAATTTCTTTCGAATTTTTTGATTTTGACTTCAGATTTGGATAGAACATTAAAAGTAAGTAAAGGTTATGATGGGACAAGTATGCCTATTATACTTTTACTCACTTTTTGTCGCTCTATCTGAAATTGAAGTCAAAATCAAAAAAATTAAAAAAAAAATTAACAATGGAACGACAGATTTCGCAAATACCGTAATGATGGTTATAACTGGCTTGTACTTCTAACTTCATTCCTGACAGTGCAGTACCACACACATTTTCACCTGAATTTCTCAAATTGTGGCCAAAATCAAATTACCGTAATTGGATTACTTACTGTTTTGAATTGATAAAATATTAAATTAACAGTACAATAATCATTGAGAAAACAGTTTTTAGAACTACTTTTGTTCAATGAAATTTGTGTATACTTTGCAATACAAAATAGGGACAACAGAATTTTCTAACTAGTTTTTTCATACCTATATCAAGGATACATAAAAAAAGATGACATGCTTTTCTGTGCAGTTCTCTTTCCCATATCTGCAATGTCATTTCTGAGGTTATGCTAGCTTCAGAAAAATGGGGGATGCACCATGTGCCTTTGTGGAGGAGGGCAAACTCGGGATATGTTTCTTAGGCTCATGCCAAGGCAGTTTTGACAAATTAGGGATGGTCAGCAAGAGGCGAGTGCAGTGTCAGCGACTTGATGATAAATGATAAGATTTATTGAACTAACTAAATACATTTAAATGCACTTAAAGGGCAAATGACACCATTGAGATAACAAATAATAAAAAAGAATGAAGCATAAAAAAAAAGAATGGTTCAGAGTTTTAGAGAAAAAGTTACAAATTTTTTTAATAAAGAGGCAACAAATATGCGAAATCGGACCCCCTCCATTAGAAAACGTTTTATAACAGAGCTGCAAGTGGCGTAAACTTTGCCATAGAGAGCTGATTGGTTAGCGGACGTCTATTGTTGACAAGTGTTAGGCCATGACTGCCTTTATTATTACAGAAGAAATGCTAAAAGCAACAATGGAAATTTTTCAGTAAAACAGGTCCGCAATAATAAAGGAGGTCATGGTTAGGCAAACAGCTAATTGTTACAAGATGGATTTGGCATTATCTTGGAAAAAAGAAACAGATGGCCATTTCTCTCTTGTATTGTAACAGTGATTAGAAAAACTTTTCCTTCAGCTAATAATGTATATAAAGGTGTTGAATGGGCAAATTATTATAGAATTATTTGTGCATGTACTTTATACTAAATATAATGTACATTATTCATAAAGCCTTAATAGTAATAAATATTGTATTCTTATAAAAATTTGTTTTTATCTACATAAATATCTACATAAATTAAATTTCACTGTATTACATCGATTTATATTTTTATAAATTATTCTTAAATTGGTTTTTTTTTGGGGCACTGAATCTGTCTTGAAGTTCTTTCTTCATGGCTTCCTTTTCTTCCAGAATTAAAAATTCATGAAACCTCATTAGTACTTCTTCCATGTAACCTTCTTCTGCACATGAATGAAAATGGTATTTATAAACACGTGTAATAGTGATACTTTAAAAGTTTTTCATGTGGCAAATTTTAGTAGTTTTCGCCACCTGGAAACTGGCTCTGTTAATATTTTTCAGCCATTGCCTTTTTAAAGTTAGATCTTTCGGAAATCCGCAAAAACATACTTTTCCCCACTCATAGATGAATTGTTGCAATTAAACGCACAACAATAAACCATGCTGATGAATTTTTCAGGCAGGTTCAAGATTGATTAAAGTTGCGCTGAGCTTATGCGCAATAGCAGCCAGAGCAGGAGCAGTTTGCGATGTTGGGCAAACCTGACATCATGAACAACGCGCTCTTGCGGTAGTTTTTGACGAAAATCAAACTGAATTTGTATTACCGGACGTGACCTTTAAATTATGATTTCTTTATTAAAATGACAGGGGGAAAAAATAAAATTGATATTTAGTATTCAGGAAGGCATTCAAAACTATATGAAATCAACTTTCGGTTTGGCGTCATCTGCCCTTTAAATGAAGGCGCAACATGAAAGCTGCAAAGCCTTGTGTGGAAATAAATAAATGAATGTTCAGCTTCAGCATATAATTGTTATTGTGTTCATGGTGGTCAACACTCAGCTCACCCAACCTGGCATTGGACCCCACAGATCAAGACTGCCCAAAATTTAATTATATCACAGTGTGTTAAAACATTATTACCCTACACTATAGTTTGACTTTGGATTGATATAATTGTCGCAGGCATGAAAAAAGATCAGTAGGCTTTTATACTGGGTGTATCTGAACGGTCTGTACAAACTTGGAGGGGAGGTTGTATGGGTGATTCTAAGCAAAAAAGTTCATATGAAAGTGGGTCCGAATATGAATGATAACTGAAATATGAACAGAAATAAATATGCCACCACCAAGATCAACAAGTTAATAAGTCAAATTCTGTAGCATCTAGAATGATGAATTTTGGCAAAACAAAGGGTATTTAAATTGTGTGTATCATTAAAATTTGATCGAATTCCAACGAATAGTTTCAGAGTTACGCAGTCAAAATCATAACACGTGCTGGTTAGTACTCGCATGTGAGTACAGGTTACGGTGTTGAATGCGTAACTTTGAAACTACTGGTTGGAATTTGATCAATTTTTAACAGTATACACAGTTTTATGTACCCTGTTTTACCAAAATTCTTCATTCCAGATGTTACAGAACTTGAGTTATTAACTTGTTGATCTTGGTTGCAGCATTTTTATTTCTGTTCATATCTCAGCTATCGTTCAAATTTGGACCCACGTTCATATGAACTTTTTTGCTTAGAATCACCCATATTACCTCCCCTCCAAGTTTGTACAGACCATTCAGATACATCCTGTATACATTGAGGTAATAAATGAATAAAATTAACAAATAAAATTTATCATTATTAATTGGTTGATGAAGAAATTTTATTTGTTAATTTATCAGTAGGCTATGCTAAAATGAAAGATTGCCAAAGTAAAACTTGCATCATTGAATAAGTTGATACTTAAATGAAATTGAACAATTACTGGACAAGCATTTATTTGTGTTTTTGACATTTTCAGACAGGCAGTGATGGGATCTATTCCTATACTATCAAGTTAATTTTTTTTATGATGTTTACAACACATTTTCAACTGTTGTAAATATGAATTCGAGAAGTTATGAAATTGAATCATCTAAAGACTCTGATCATGGGAAATTGAAATCATCATCATTTTAATATTCCGTGAGCTTGAGAGAATGCCAAGTTGGAGAGAGAGCACTGTTTAGAAATAGTTACAAATTGATTGGATACAAGAAAAGGCAAGATACAGTAGTTAGATAAGAATGTTACAAAAGTAACAGGATTAAAACAGGAGAGAAGAAAAATAAAGTTAAAGCCAAGAACAGCCATTGGGTACGCATAAAATTGAGTTCATGGTAAGTCATCTACAAAATTAAGGATAGCATAAAAATATCTGAAACTAGCCTGAAACGCTTATTCCTATTTTGTATTGCAAAACTTCTACCAATTTCATTAATACCACAATTTATGTTTTTAGAACGATTATAAATAAAACAAAATACTTGGTTATTTTATCTTAACTAGTATTGCCTGTGTTCGAAATTCGACCAATTGTATCTGCGACAATTGTGTAAACATTATATCAGTTGAGAATCATATTATAGAAAAATAAAAATTAAACATTATAAAGAAGTTTACAACATAAAACTTGAAAACATATCAGAATAACTTAGTTTTTTGCATAATATTACAAAATGATTTAGTAAGTTGCATCACATTTAAAAAAAAAAAAAAGGCTAGTTTTTAGTCTATTTTAAGTCTACTAATAACTTATTTTTGTTAGTAGTTCATTCCCACTTAGAAAAGTAAATTGTGTACATTTAGATAATGTTTATTTGAATTACCCACCATCCAGCTCCAAAGAAATTATTACTCCAATAAATTTGTGTATTCAAGTATTGAGAATAATTGAATAATGAACAGTATAATTCTTGAAAAAAATGGACATTATTTATTTGATTAAATAGTTTTAGTGAAAATTTTCCTGTACAAATTATAATAGAAGCCAATTAATATTCAATAACCAAATCTATAGCCAAATGAAAAACCCATTATCCCCAATTAATTGCACAATTAATCACTCAAATTTAAAAATAAAATAATATTATGGACAAGATATGCTGACGATATATTCACTATTTTATCAGATCAGCAAAATATTAATGAAATCACAGAATACTTAAAAACCCAATATCCATTAACTTACTCTATAAACAATGTAGATAATAGTCAATTAAACTACCTTGATCTAAAAGTAATTTAAATATACAAATAATAAAAAATTAAAATTCTGTATCTATGAAAAACCAACCAAAATTCTGTATCTGATTGGGGGGGAGAGAGGCAATCCTGCTTATGGTCCCCTGCCCCCTCCTCCTGAGTATGGCCCTGTCCCTTCCCTTTTCTACAACAACATTTGATAAACATAAAAAATGGAAAGACATTAAAATTATACCCAAAATAAACAAACCTACAAAAATCAATTTTCACCATCACAATTTTAAAAAATCATCCAAACAATGAAACTGACACCTTTACCCCTGAACACCTCTTTTAAAAACATTTGCAAAAATTTTGAAAATATGTAAAGTATTAATCTAGTCTATAAACCCCTTGCCAAAATTGTGAATTCAGCTATACTGGATAAACTAAACGCCAACTAAATATTAGAATAAAAGAACATGAAGGCGCCTTCAGAAATAAAGACACAAATAATAAATTAATATCCCATTGCATCACTAAAAATCATTCACCCAATTGGTCAAATATAAAAACCGTAAAGAACAAAACTAAAAAAAAAAAAAATTTAAAAAAGAACCTTTATAAATAATCAACAAAAAAGGGGGGGGGGCTCTAATCCACAAGGAGAATTGAAATACATATCCAGTATTTCAATTCTGCTTGTGGATTAGAGGCTCCCCTTTTTGGTTGTTCCATTCCATAGCTTTTGCTTAATTTTTCTTACATATACAACTCCAAGTTTAGCAATGAGATTAATTCTAATCTCTATCAAACACAAACTTCATATTATACAGAAAAAAAGAAATATGATTATTTTATAAACATTATACTGATGAAGAATGAGCTGGTGCTCCATCTTGTTGGTATACACAATCATTTTCAGGAAAATAGAACTACACTGTCGGAATTAGATAATCATCCA
>JAHWFO010059453.1:1482000-1509261 GCA_023313115.1 Rhysida immarginata
TTGGTTCATGTATATGCATAATTTGTACCACTGTTCTTTATATAAAGACTTGCATGCCTCTTGCTGTATATATCCTTGACAAAGCCGGGAATAAATGGCGAAACTAGTTGGAACTCCTGATGTCCCTCTGTTATACTATAAGGCCACCACCTGTTTAATCTATACGTTTGGCTAATAAACTATGCAAAAGATATTTTGGTTATGCTTGGCAGGTGCAGTTAAACATTATTTAGTGAAAATGCTGATATTTCATCAAATATTTAATATTTTTATATTCTGATTGGTGGGTGATGTTTCTACTGTAGTTTGTCAAGTTTCGTAAAAATAACATTGCATTGGGTTGACAACTCTGCATGTTATGAAATTATTTCAATTTTCTTAAAGAAACCTTTATATCTCCATGAATATATGAGCTATTTTCATACAAATGAACACAGATAAGTAAAAGAAGCCACTTAATCATATGCTGCAGCTACAATGCATTTCAAGCATTATTTTTTACAAGGTGATCCCAAATATTATTTTTTTGGTTCAATTTGTTGCTGGCCTTCGGGACAAACCCTTCTCTGAAATATGAGGTGTAACTTGTTGTTTACACCCCTGAAGTTTCAGGATAATTCGTCAAGTACTTTTCTAGATATTCGACAAAACATCTAAAGTCGAAAGTGTCTGATTACTTTTGGCTAGATTAGTGTATGTATATATAAGCTCGGCTTTATTACAGCCAAGCTAAAGTACATCCTGACTGACTTAACTCTTTCCCATGATGAATTTTAGTGGTCTGGAAATGTAGTGTGCATTGTTGTAGATGTCTGTCTGGATAAAGTGTCTTCTAAATATACTGGCCTCAGGTAGTTCACTTAAACCTAGTTTTTTCCTGCAGTCCATCTGCAGCTAGACCAACAAGAAAGTGCATTTCTTTAAGATATCAGGGAGACAAGTCGGATGAATCCTCTGATGGTACTTCAAAGGCTTTTGGTGTTGACATCTAGGGATTTTGATGGAAGAACTCGTCCAGGACTATTAAGGCATGGCTATAGGCCACTTTGATGTGAACATACTCAAGGTTTCTCCGCTAGCCAAGCAGCACCTCTTGAAGATGGATGTCCAGTTGTGGTCTGTGCAACAGGAAGCTAAGTGTCTTAAGGGCCCTGTGCCACTGTTCTATCATCGGGTTCACAAGATAAGCTATGGCATTGTTTAACTTTTTCCATAGATGGGTGAGGGCAGATGGGGTTTCTTCTTGCAGGAGAAAAAAATGAATTAGGAACAAAAACTACTTGCTTATAGTCAAGCTAGTAGCCAATCAGCCTAGAATAGGAATTGATGGGGGCATGCTTCTTGTTTGATTCTCATACTAATTAGCAGTTTCAAAGCTTTGCTATATGTTGATTGGCTGTGTTAGAGAAAACTGCATTATAGGTTCGAGCACTTTAAAACTTTGCCAGTGAATTTGGTTCTGATGGTTTGGGGCTATAGGTTAGAGATTATTCATAACTTTTGTATGCACCAAACTAGCTTTTCCCTTAGAGCAGTGTTTATATTCCAATTAAACATGCCAGTTTTTCACAGCATGTGGCAGGGGATAGAGGATGAAACTGTTCGCCTATTTATTGGGTCGTTTTCTTCGAACATCATCAATCTCCTATCTGATCGAATCATTTCAATCATATTTTCAATGTTCTCTTCAATGTTTGATGTTGATGAATGTCCTGATCTCTCCATTTCCAACACTTTCACAGCTGCTCTGGAATCCATCAAACCACTTGCAAATAGTCTTTAGGGTCACTGTTAAATCACCATATGAGAGGTACAATAAATTTATTACAATCAACATGAAAGAACGATTGCTTTTGAAAATGTGTGGTGCCACTGGGAAGCAACATATTTCTGAGGCCAGTGTATTTGTTTAGGATACTTAAAATTCATTTATTTCTGTTTAGGGATGGTTTATTTCTTTTCTTCCCAGTGCCTTCCACATTAATTAATGATGCATTGAGATTAAATTATAATACTAATAAAATCTTACCCATATGTTAACATGAAAAATAAAATAACCAAAAATTAAAATTTTTACCATCTGTTTATTAGTGCAGAAATCAAAATACAGGGTGGATATAATTAACCATTCCCTACTTAACCATTTCTATGTGAAAAACGAGCGATCGCACAAAGAGGAACCATAATATGAACATTGTCCAGGACATGGAGAAGAGAAATAAAGAATGAGCAATACCATTAAAACCCTTTTATTGCATTGTGATATCATACAATATGCCTAGTTATTTTGGACGTATCGTCCACCAGGCTATAAAGTGTGCTCAAAATAGTCTCCATTAGGTCCAGGACAATCTGAAAGCTTCACCAGTAACTCCCTGGTCTTTTTGTTGACTCTTCAATTATTGCACTGTTACTGGTCCATGAGGCTAACAACACCTATAAATGATAATAAAACCTAGTGATCAAGTATGGCACTAATCGAAGCGATGGAAATCTTGTGGCCCATAATCTGGACATTATTCCTATAGAGTTTGGTATCCACATTATAAATAGTTTCCTGTCTAGGGTGGGTTAAGTATAACCACTCTGCAAATACAAACAAGCATTAAAATCGAAAATTTTGGCCTCAAACAAAAGGTCCATTTGTAAAAATCTTTGGAAATCTCGCACACTCATAGCACTATTCTTATGCATAGTCTCTTAGCATCTCTTGCGAACAGGCAGATGCCATTTATAGCCATGGCATCAGTGTTCATGCATTGCACTGTCATTAAGTAAAGTAGCCAATACGATTACAAATGTTAAAAATAACGTAGTATCGATTACCTCTAATACTCAATTACTCCACAACTATCGTGCGACGATATCCTGTTTGTGCTCATAATAATCCTATATGTTATAGTAAGATTTTCTTAGTATTGTCTTCTAGAATTGGTGAAAGATAATATTAAGTCAAAAGGTCAAAAGTTCTTTGTAATTTCCAGTTCTGTGAAAAGTCTGTATTTACCAGAAATTTAAAATGTTTCATATGCTTAATGATGTTTAATATGAAACGTTAATGCTTAGTGATGAGAATGTGATAAATACTTCCATCATTGCTGAAATAATAAATGAGGGTCGGCCATAAAGTCTGTCTTGTAGTTAGGATAGCTTATAAGTTTTTTTTATTACAAAAAAAACAAACAAACAAACAAACAAAATGGGAGGGGGGGGGGGCATATTACCACATTCTCCTCTATTAACAGTAACACCAGAAATTGGAGGCAGTAATGTTCAATTATTGTTCAGCAACCCATTGTATAATGAAATTTAGTTCATTCAAAATTATTTGGAAATAGATTTTGTTTGAAATAAATTTTATTGGACATATTTTCATTAGATTTTGCATGAACTCAACATTTGATTTTCAGACATTGCTTACAAAAATTAGGGGAGCACGCCAGTTCGACAGGAAAGACACAAGTGCAGAGTGTTTCTGAATATACGAACTTTTATTTATAAACAAAAAAACGTAGACCAGTCTCTAATAATGGGAAATTTTGCATATAGTCTTCAATAATTCTGGAATATGGCATTTTGAGATGATGATGATATTTCCTATACATCATGTTTGAAGCTTTTGCGAATGAGCAAGAGCTTGTTGGAAGGTGGGGGTCAAACCTTAATAGGGTGTATGGTCTCCTGAACCAGTAAGACAGCTGGAATTCAGGACAGTTGTTTCGCATGGAATTGAGGAGGTTATCAATAGGACTTGAGGTAATCTTAGCCACTTCTGAGGGCCGTGTCCAGGTCACGAAGAGTCAGTGAGATGCTGGCCTAGCTACAATGTGTGTTCCAAGGGTGTCTCGAAGCATTTTCAATGGGATTTAATTACAGTGAACATGCTGACCACTCCATATGCTCGATACCCTCTTCTTCAATCACAATGTCCACTAGGCAGGCTCTGTAGTCTAGTGCTGTTGTCCATAAAAATGAAGCCATCTCATATGATATGAAAATAGGCCTAAGAATCTCATCCCTATACCTCTGAGCCATCAGAGTGTCGTTCCGGATACTGTACAGGTCTGTACCACCGATGCTTATGCCTGCCCAGTGCATCAATCCACCTCTGCTGTACTGTGCTCTTTCCTGCACAAAACCTGAGTTATATTTTGTTATGACTTCCCTCCAGATCAGTATTCGAGTATTTGTCGATTGTCTAACTGTAGAGTGTCTACTGTGCTCTGCAGTTAAAGATAGGGATACCACTGGCCTATGTGCATAAAGGCCACCTAATGAAGGTGATAGGGGATCGCTTGTGTCGATATTCTGCATCCTGTTGCTGCGGCAAGCTGGTGTTGAAAATGGGTAGCAGTTTGTCGTTTGTCTCTCCTGGCTGTTAGCAATAGGTAACGGTTGTCACGTGCAGTTGTAACTGATGGATGAACTTGTCCTGGCCTTTGTTGAACACTCCCAGCTCCTAGAAACGATTCCACAATCGACAAATAATAATTTGTGACCCTCCAATGGCATCAGCTACCGTCTATTGAGTTTGGCCTGCTTCAAGCCTCCCAATAGCTCTCCATGCCACAGATTCCAGTAAATCACGTTGTTGGGCTATCCTTTCTTGATCCAGAAACAACTTTCATCGATTCATGAGGAATTCTAAGCAATTACTTTGCACAGTATTGTTGAACTCATGTGCTCCTCTAATTTTTGTGCCGCATGTTTTGTCATTGAAAAACTTTTGTACATGTTTTATTTCCCCCTGAGATTATTTGAATTTGTGTTGTATATATCACAGCTTATGATTGTAGTAGATATAATTTTAGAGGTCACAAGTATTCTGTAATTAGATAACTGAAGCTTTGTAATTTTTTTTTTTATTTTTCATGCTACAACAGATTAAGAAAAGCTATTTCATCTTTAATATTTATTTGAAGGTTATAAATAGAATTTTAAAGCTAATCATCAATTGCTTTACTGGATGTTATTGAAAAATCTTATTACGTAAGGCAACCATTTTTTTTCCAACCATCTCAATTTCCTTACGCTTTAATTACATGAAAGTTAAAATTAGATCTGCTTATTGAATATGGTATTTCTGGCATTTAGAAAAGTGATCAGACTAGCATTTTTGATATCAAGAAATTTCTATTTTTAACCTTGGAAGCACTTTAGATGTTCTTTTGGAATTTGCTCTCTGATATAAATTTGTTTGCTTTTAAATAAATAAAAATTGTAATTAATATTTGGTAATTTTCATTTTTATTTCTGTTTGGTATTGACAATATAATTTTTGTTTTTTGGCTCTTCATAAAACCATTGTTGGAATTATGTATGGAATCTTTATGCTATTAAAAAAAAATCGTAATTAACAAATGTTCGTATTAAAAACCTGTGATAGTTGACGCTTATTACCTATTTTAAGAACTGTGTATAACTTAATTATTTTTATATATCTGTGATATATTTTATTTTGATACAGAAATTGCCAATTTCATTCAAACTGTGGAAATACAGTAAGTTTCAAATTTATTCGGACACTTTAAAAATAGCACATTGTCAATGGTTTTGATCTTTATTTAATTTCTACAACAATGATAATTGCTTCAAATGAACTATAGTTCCTCTAAATATAACAAAAAACATAAACAACTCGTTATTAAAAAAAAAAAAAAAACCCACTTGAAAACTTAGAAAAAAAATTGAAATTGAATGTTTCACATTTATTCTGTCAGGCTCCTCAATACTCAAAGAGACAACCCATTTACTGTTGGTCGTTTGGTATTTAAGCAAATCAATGTACTTTTAAACATTGCTTGGGTCATTTTTTTTCACTGGGCTTTGAATTGAAACACTGAGCTACAATGGGACAAGGCAATAACGTCACCGATGGAAAAAGGTCAAATGGATGCCTTTCCTAGCCAAGGAAAGTCCGTACGTGAGATTGCTGATTTTGTCAACAGACCAAAATCGACTGTTGCTGATTGCCTGAAATCAAAAAAGTTCAGAAATCACCAAAAAATAAAACTGGGCCGAAAGCAATCTTAAAACCTCATGATGTGCGGCGCATTGTCAACGCAGTATCCAATGAATACACATCTGTAAGGCGAATTCGAGCTGAATTGGACCTTCCACGCAATAGTACGACAGTGTACAGAGCCATGAAAAATTCATCAGTGCTGAGACATTCCACCATTAACAAGCCACCACGAACGTGGCAGATTGACATGGGCTAGAACACACATGTCCTGGACCGATGAATGGTTGGAAATTTTTTTCTCAGATGAAAAAAAATTCAATTTGGATGGACCGGATGGGTGGGCATGCTATTGGCATGATTTGAGAAAAGAACCGAAGACGTTTTCAAAACGTCAAATGGGTGGTGGATCAGTGATTGTGTGGGGAGCTTTTGGCTTCAATGGAACGTCAACATTGGCGTTTATTTCACTAAGATTAAATTCTAATGGTACCAGGAAATCTTGGAAGAACATCTTTTGCCTGCTGAAGCAGTTGTCTGTGGAGAAAACTGGCATTTTCAACAAGATAATGCACCAATACACAATTCAAAGACACCAAATAGTGGTTGGAATCACATAACGTTCGAGTTTTGTCATGGCCATCCAGAAGGCCAGAAAATAATCCAATCGAGAACTTGTGGGGCATTATGGCCAGGCAAGTGTACAAAAATGTACGGCAAATTTCATCAGTTTCTGAATTGAAGTCTGCAATTGAAGATGCCTAGAATTCTCTGGATTCAGGAACTCTTCAAGAACTCGTTCAATCAATGCCAAACAGAGTTTTTGATGTCGTCAACAAAGGGGAAGGTCACAGTGGACATTAAATGTTTTTATTACTGTTTAAACTGGTGCTAAATCATGCCTGTCCGAATAAATGTGAAACACTCAATTTCAATTTTTTTCTAAGTTTTCAAGTGTTTTATTTTAATAACAAGTTGGTTATGTTTTTTGTTTTATTTAGAGGGCCTGTAGTTCATTTGAAGCATTATCATTGTTGTAGAAATTAAATAAAGGTCAAAACCATTGACAATATGCTATTTTTAAAGTGTCTGAATAAATTTGAAACATACTGTAGTCTATTTTCTTTATTTCATGTAAATCTTAGATCACCCTTTTGTATTTAACTGAAGTATGATTAGCTGCATTCAATCTAAACATTTTGATTCTGTATTAAACGGTAAAGATTATATCAGGAGTATTATTATCTGCTCTTAATGAACCTAGTATGGATGGCATGTTATTAGAAAGAAATGGTTTACTTCACTTTATTGAAGCCAAGTGCATTGATAATGCAGATACAGTAAAAGATCGTTATAACAAAGTTCAGGGGATCATAGATATTACTTCGTTATAACAAATACCCCTCCCTCTCTCATGTCTAAATTCCAACCCTTTCCATTAAGTTAACATGCCGTATATCTTCCAATAGTAGCCCCCGGTGTCTATTTTTTCAACTGAATCACTAACTGGGCGTTTATTAGAGACCGGCGTTTATTTTAAATGCCACATCATATGATCGCTTTGGAGGCATGTCTCTTTTTTAAACAGAATATGGTAGTGTGCATTAAACAGTCCTTGCGAACAGGATGCCTTGAGAACTAAGGGCTGAATAGCAGAGTGCATATGATATCGAAACTGAAAGCAGTGTGCTGGGAATCCCCTCAAGCCCGTGTATACGTGAACCCCGAAAGCGGTTCACGTGAACAGCTGCATGTAGGAGAATCCCCAGTGTTTATTAGAGACCGGCAGTTATTTAGCAATTTTAATTTTGAAACCCGGTGTTTATTAGAGACTGCCGACAATTGACGGTATATACATAATAACACATTCCTTCATTTTACTGCATAGCAACATAATAATTTTTTTATATATATAAGTTCATGAATATGTAACATAACGGGTTCTTAGGTGATGTTACTGGTCGCACAAAACAAAGTGGTTCCACTAACACCAACACAAAACAACCAATGTTATTAATAAAGACAACAGGGTAAATCTACCTGTCTCCAACCATTATCGTATAGTGAAATCTTTAAGTACATTTTGTGTCCGCAATAACTCCATTTTGTTTAAGCAATATATTAAGATTCGACATCCAGACCCACTCTCTAAAAGATAACCTGTTATGAATCCCAGTGCAATTAAGATGAATGAAAAGATGCAAATTTTAAAGTAAACAAACGAATAAAACTTTATTTAGTAAACTATCACATGCTGAAGAAGGTTGCGTGGCTACTGAAATGTGCATATTCATGTATCATGCATATAAATAAATTAATTTTGTGGAGTTGCGGTGTATTATTAATTTCTAATTGAGATGTTAACTAAATTAGCACTGAATCAAGTGTTCACACAGTTCCCACATTTTACTTAGCTGTAGAATTTTCGATGATCGAAGACACCATGAGTTGTCTAATATGTTGATGTTTTTGATGCACGACAGTTTGTCTTCTTGCCGCCAACGATCATCATTCTTTCGCTTTCGCACTCCGAAGCCGTTCCTCGGTGCAGCAGTGACAGCGCATCCGGTTATACCCACCTCTAATCTCCGCATGGCCCACAAGAGATTCCCCGAGGCAATCTCACCGAGTGAGTTTCGTGTTCCACTCCGCCTATGCCGGGTGAGTTTCGTGATCCTCTTCGCCACCACACCATCACCGCTGGTTGCTCTGCCCTCGTCTCCTCTGGGTTAGTTTTGCACGGCTGTTGCATCGCTGTCTTCACTCACTGGATATGAAGAGCACTCGCTTCTGATCTCCTATTCACGCCTTGGTTCGTTGATCGTGTCCACTGTCGAGAAATGCTTGAGTAAGGCCTATCAACAAACGGGGATTGATCGCTCCCAATGTATATAGAGAGGCTCATCGCCGTTGAACAAGCTGGACTCCGGGAGAGTGACCTCCCAAGCTGGAGAGACCAGTATGCTTCAGACTATAGCAGAGTCGAGCAGATAAGAGAGAGTTAGTTTTCACTTAAATAGTTGATTCAAAAATAACCACGTGGGAGAGCCATCACCAATCAACCTCTCGCTTTCAAAAGGGCCTTCCAGATAAGAACTGCTTTTATTGGCTTAGAAAGTTCCCGCTAAAAATCATTACGATCGGCCATTGCAGTTGAGTTTTGTGAGCAAAAATGCTTCCCCCCTCCCTATTCAAGAGAAGTTAAATAAAACGAGAAGTCAGTTAACGAAAATTAAGTAAAATACACTTAAGGAATAATAATTGTAATAGACACAATAGGTTCAATTGGAGCAATGACAATATTCTTACAAGTAAATGAGCAAGAGAACAAAAGTAATTAAGTTTCGTAGACTTTGCGAGAAAAACTAGCTGGAAAAATTACATTCATTACAGAGAGTAAACACACAGATTCACATGACAAAATGTATATCTGTAGTGACATATATAAATATGTCACAAATAAAGCAAATAACTTAAGGTAAATGCACTAGTAATTGACACATTTAGCCAGAAATACAGGATGTTGGCTCTAAAAGCCACATTTCCATTGAGTTATCCATTTAAATATATTTGAGTCTTTTAGTCCATTTCTAAATGAATGTAATGATATAATCAATTGCATATAAATCATTTAGGGTAAGCTGCCCAGATGTTGCCATTTTTAACGATAAAAATTGCCTTTTTGAATCTAAAGTGCTACTGTGATTAAGTTTGCATTTAAAATATTCAACGCAGGACATAAAGGAAGGTTCGGAGAAGATATTACGAGAAAAAAAATTTCAATTTATTACTGTTGTGTATATGAAAATTAGATATGAAAATAGTAAACTAAAAATGCCAGTTATTGTCGCATTTTGCCCAATTGTTGCCATCCTCACTTATTTATAAATAATTCTATGTAATTTTTTTTTTTCTTTCATGAATTACATTACCTCACATTTTACTGAACAATATCATATAATGATAAAAATATAAATTTCAGGGAAAAACAAAAAGAAAAACCCACTATTTGCAAGAACCTGAAATATTGCAGGAAATGAATGTGGATATGTTAAGTATAGTACAAGAAATAATTGACTCTTTAACCACAACAAAAAGTAAATAATAAAAAGGTCGTATTTTTCTTTTTATTATTTACTTTTTGTTGTGGTTAAAGAGTCAATTAATTCTTGTACTATAAATATCATATAATATTTGACAATTTAACAGTATGGTAACGTCAACCACGTGATGTTACAATGGCACGACCATTTTGAAAGTTGATTGTCGTCAACAAAGCTCTTCTTTCATTGCATATCATCTTGTGATGGTCCTCACATGGAAAATTTCAAAAAAGTATCGTTTTAGTCCTCATCCTACCCAGATACCTTTGCGCGCAGGCTAGTTATGACATAGGATATTGTTCTCCTATAAATTCACTTACCTTGTGTCTTTTTCGAAAAACAAGTATCTTAACAGCTTAAGATAGCATGCCTGATCAAGAAGCACTGTTTTTAAATCTACATAAAAACAAAATGTAAGCGGCTAGTTGATAATTGAATAGTAGACTGCATTAACCATAGATGGAATTAATCTACAAACATTTTTGTTCCTATTGCATGTCATGTTTCATAAAAATATAATATTTTCATTAAAAAATGGCAACAACTGGGCAGCTTACCCTATTTGTTATTTTTAAATTTAAAAAAAATTCCCAGTACATGAAACGACAAAAATTACAAGTTTCTATGTTCGATACTATCACATCATGCAGAGTTTGACCACTTACAAAAATATATGAAAACATTTAGGCTTAGAAAATAAACTCCAAATAAACAATACGCGACCATGCATAACAAAGTCATCTGGAGGTTTGCACTACAATGGTGCTGTATATTCTTATTACACCTATAAATGGCACTAGTAATTCTGTCATATACGTAATTTTGAATAGTGCTTTGAAAACCCTTACCTTAATTTTGGCCGTTTAAAGTGTGAAATGTCAGCTATCAATTACTAATGCATTTACCTTATATTAATAGAAATTACAGAATTATTTTCCACTTCGTCTTCGATTTTCATTCGCTGAGAAATAATTGTTAATAATGTGGACAATGAAACCCCAAAACCATTGGCCACTACCGTATATACTCGTGTATAAGCCGACCCGTCCATAGGACGACCCCCTGTTTTTGCCCCCAAAAAGTGGAAAAACGCCTTGACCCGAGCATAAGCCGAGGCAAAAAAAGGGAAAAAATGCAACGCTTGAGGGAAAAAAATTTTATTACAAAAAGATTAAATTTATAATAAGAACATCATTATGTGGGGAAACATTTTTGGAGTTTTCTTGGAGAACTTGGTGATTTCTTGGAGAACGTCTGCTGAAGCGTGTGGTGATCAGATTACGAATTCCATGCACAGATTTCAGGGTTTATATATCCATTATAGTGCTAATACCAATTATTATTGACCAATGAGTGAAATAAGAATGTGGCTGAAAAGTGTCCATTGGTTCTTACAGTGCAGAATCCGGGTACCTTGCTGGTCCAAAATGCAACTGCACGAAAAGCCACAAAATTTTAGGGTTTTGTATTATAAAATAAAGTCAATATATAGTTATGAGGCAGGTCTGAATTTTAATGATAATTTAATTTCATTTATGATAAAAATGAAACATGGATAGGAAGGATCATAGAATGAAAATGAAATGAAACTGTATTTATTTACAGCATGTAATAATAGATTTTAATTGTAACCATATAACTTTCTTTATTAAAACATTCTTGGACGCAGGGCAAATAACCGAACCCCAAATAATAACTC
The DNA here is from genome assembly GCA_023313115.1 of Rhysida immarginata. NCBI lineage: Eukaryota > Metazoa > Arthropoda > Chilopoda > Scolopendromorpha > Scolopendridae > Rhysida > Rhysida immarginata. Next base: position 1,493,765 of record JAHWFO010059453.1, read on the forward strand.
TGGTTCTGTAAAGCCTAGATTAATGGAATTTGGAGGAATAACAGGGTACATAAGACTGTGTATACCATTAAAATTTGATGGAATTCCAACGCGAAATTTCCGATTTACGCAGTCAAAATTGTAACAAGTAAACATGTTATGATGTTGAATGATTAAATCGGAAACTTCTTATTTTTATCTTATCAGAAATTTATTTATGCAGTGAAAGGGTTAATAAATGAAATCTAAACGGATTAATAAATAAAATTATTACTTAATTTTTTGTAAACTCCACTTATAAGAGATTTCATCAACTTTGACCCGTGCATAGGCCGAATGTGGTTTTTAGGGGCCATTTTTTGGAAAAAAAACCTCTGCTTATACATGAGTATATACGGTAATGAGTTTTTAGATACAGACTTATTTATTGCCTGGACTATGGCCAATTTGGTTCTAGTGAAAACGATGTTCTTTTTTTTGATTCCATCTTAAGCGCACACTGCAAGAGACTTGATGTGAATAAGAACAGTGCAAGCTACTCTATTTGAGAGTGGACAGAAGAAATGGCAGTGTTTGGCTGTATTTTGGCCAGTAGTTAATCATTGGGCCATGTGAACAAACATTGATAATAATGATTTGTACAATGTTGAAAGTAGAGAAAAAATTTGTTAAAACTGATATTTTGCTTCATTAAAATGGATTACAATAGTACAGGTGAACCGGAACAACTTGAACTTAGAAAACTCGAATTCCTGGTTAAGTCGAACTAAACTCTTGGTCCATCCCCCTGAAGCATTAATTAGTGGAAATTTCACCTAACTTGAACAGAAATTTTATTAACCCCTTGTGCTCTGATTTGACCTTGAGTTTGCAGGGTCAGAAGTTTCTATTTAAATGGAGGAAAAATTCTTCGATAGACAGTGCAATAAACAACATGAAAAAAAAAACACTATTTATTAAGATATTTGTATGGAATTTTCACAGGATATTAATTAGACATTATAGTTTACATTTTTAGTGGTAAGAATAAGTATGATAATGTTTACATAATCGTCATATGTTTTCTGTTTATACGTTTGGCTATCGAAACATTGTTTGGCGTATTTATTAGTTTCGGAAGAAATCACTTCCCAAAATGTATCTGGTAAAATTACAGAAATCGCATCTAAAGGTTGGGGATTTGATCCTAATCTGTTTCTGAATCATTACTTTCGCATAAATATCTTTCAATCTCAGACGAAGACACTTGCTTCCAACTGCACATGGCGAAGTTCGAAAAGAGAATGACAAGCATTAAATTCTTTTCGATTTTTGTGCCACCTATTGAAGATTTTTAAAAACTATTAAGTGTATATAAAAGGGAAAGTGATACAGAATGGTAAACAATCGCCATCTCTTGTTAAAATAAAAAGAGAAAACGACAGTGGAAATTGAAACTTCAGAACAAGTCAGACTCGTGGTCTAGCGATAAGGCACTTGAACCAGACAATGAGTCAGACTCGTGATTAGTAGCCAAGGGGTTAAAACCGCTTAAGTTGAATCAAATTTTTAATATTTTTTTTTATTATAATCCATGCATTTTATTAAATTTGTCATTATTATTATTATTATCATTATTATTATTATTATTTTTTTTAGTGCAGCCGAGCTCTCATATAAGAACTCCGGATAAAAGAACACTTTGCTTATAATAGCCACTTTTCTGTCAGCTAATAACATTAAGAATTGGATGTTTATTCCAGTTTTCACGTGTTTCATTAGTTTAAAACAAAACTGGACGTAGCATCATCCTGTATTCATACATGGGAAACATTTTTTCCATACATTAGGATGACCAGATTTTGAAAGAAGAATGCAGGACATAATTGCAGGATCACTATTTTAGAAACTTCTTGCAAAAGCGGTATCGAGGTGAATCGGTAGACACCTCTCTGAATGCGACGCACTACCTGAATATTGTTGCCGTTCAGGTGCACCTGTTTATGATGACTGTGTTCCCTGGTGGTGACATACAGTTTCAGCAGGACAATACTCCCTGTCACCATGCTCAAATGGTCTTGGACTGGTTCGAGGAACATGACACGGACTTCCACCTGCTTCAGTAGCCAGCTCAGTCACCCGATCTCAACCCGATTGAGCATTTATGGGATGAAGTGGAGAGAACCATCTGACGCCTTCCCACACTACCGTCTAACCTGCACCAATTACGGGATGCTGTGATGTCAGCCTGGGCTGCTATTCCTCTGCAACGATTTCAACACCTTGTTGAATCCATGCTAGCACGTGTTCAGGCAGTTCTCGCCGCTAAAGGAGGCGCAACACGCTATTAGTGGGGTGTTTCTAATAAATTGGTCGTTCAGTATACATGTACATTGAGAAATCTAAAACTGACATCTATTTCTGATTATTTTAAAAAATAATTCCTGTACTTATTTAATTTAAATGTTGTAATAAAGGAGATAGGGAAATAAATTAATTTGTTCATTTTCTTTAAGTTTGGAAAAGAAATGTGGCTATTATAAGCTGTGTGTTCTTTTATCCGAATTTTTATATGTGGGTTCGACTGTAAGCACTTGAAGACTAGTACTCGGATAAGTCGAACTTTTCATCTGGTCCCCTGGTGGTTTTAGATAACTGGGTTAACCTGTACAGAAAATCCTATGTTGCCGTCCGTTCTACAAGATTACTTTGTAATACCCAGAATTTCATTATAACCGGGTTTGTTATAACGAGCTTGTACTGTATGTTAGTTGAGAGTATAAAAAGTGACTGCTGCTAATTTAGCAAATGCTTTAAAACATTTTGAGAAAGACTAGTCTGATGAAAAAAATATTACAGGGAAATATGTAAAATTATTATTGTGATTAATGTTTCTTGTATACTATTTGGTTGTTACATAAATAATAGTTAAGAATTTTTACCTTTTAATTTTTAAAAAAAATTTATATATATTTATATATTAAATCTTAACTGTTAAATTAGGAATGGTTCATATTCTTGTATTTCACTTAATTAAGTCTTATTTTTAATTACTAAAAAAAAAAATAAATTATATTTTCCTTTAAATTTTGGTTATATTCTCATGTTGATGAAATTATTAAGCTATATTCTAATACAGTCATCAAAGGGAAATAATCCACATTTGAATTTTACTCTAGGTTTAAATTTGAGATGAATTTTGTCTCCTTACAATTAAAATTCAATGAAAAAATTTATTCACAAATTGAAGGCTTACCCATGGGTAGCCCATTATCACCAATCCTTTCCAACATCTATTTAAATAACATGGAACACAATTTACTAACCAAATCACAACACGAACAACACATAAAAATGTAGATGACATCCTAGTCATAACAAACAAACCAATAGAAATATTAATACACCTATTAGAAGAAAGATATCCTTTAAAATTTACACACAACAACATGACCAACAACCGTATCACATTTTTCGATATAAACATTATAAAAAATGAAAATAATCTAGATTTTGAGATATATGAAAAACCAACAAAAGGTAACAACATACCACATTACTTATCACAACAACCCACACACCAAAAATTTAACACTATTAAACAATATTTACAAAGAATAAAAAATCTTACATCCCCAAAATATATTACTACAAATTTAAAAAAACTTAAACTGAACCTATTAAGAAACAAATATCCAGTAACTTTAATAGACAAAATTTTAATAGATGCGTTTACAAACAATACAACAAAAACTATACCAAATCTACAAGAACAACAAAAAAGATATTCAATACAATACAATAATAAAATTTTCCACAAACAGAAAAAAATAATAGAACAAATACCAAACATAAAAATCATACCAAAAATAACAAATAACATTACTAAATCATTAATAACCACCACCAACCTAAAAACAACAATCAATCAAAATAATAACACAAATATCAATTTCAAAGAAATATGTCAAAACAATAAAGAAAAATGGAACACTAGAAATATAATTTATCAAATACCATGTAAAAATTGGTAACATATCTACACAGGTCAAACTAAACGACAATTAGAAATAAGATTAAAAGAACATGAAAGAGCACTTCGCCACAGAGACAAAAACAACCATTTAGTAAATCATTGTATCAAAGAAAACCACACACCAGATTGGAATAACACAAAAATCATTGGAAAAGAAGAAAATTATAAAAAAAGATTAATTAAAGAAACAATAAACATCATTACAAACAACAAAAATTTAGCCAAACCATCAATAGAAATAAACAATAAATGGACACTACTTTTTAACAATCACCCTAATATACAATAGCCAACAATCATAACCAACAATTACAATCAACTTAACTTCATCACCTTTCTATCAATTGTTACATTCTTATTTAAACTGTTTACAACTGTCAAATATTTTACCAACTGATGATGAGAAAAAAATTCTCGAAAACGTTATTATTTGAAATTTACCCCAAAAATTTGCATCAACACTTCAAAATTTCATCAGTACTTCAAGATCACCGTCTTCTCCTATCAACATCATCTACACAAGAACTTCATCTACATCCTCAATAGACTGTTTTATTTCTACCATCTTCAATAGACTACACAAGAACTTCATCTACATCCTCAATAGACTGGTTTCATCTCCAAAGTTTTTTCAAGATTGGTGACTTTAATTTTAATTTTAATTTTAATTTTGTTTTATTATTACACAATTTTTCCCCATTATAAGGAGACAAAATTCATCTCAAATTTAAACTAATTATTTAAACTCCTTAAATCAATAATTTACTCTAAGTTTTACCGTTTCAATATTAATTTATTTTTAATAATTTAATATTACATTTAGACTTAACATTATTAAGATTATTAAATTTAAATAATTATAATTAAAAAAGCTATTAAAACAACACATTAGCAGGAAATGTAATATTAAGTATTAAATTCATGTGGATATAAATTCCTTTGGTTGACAGTACATTTAAAAAAATTTCAACTTTCAAGAGATTAGATGGAAAAATTGTAATGATTTGTGCTGGCATCTGGTGATCATGGCCTGCATATGAATGACCGTGAACTGTGTTTAAGCTGTTCTTCATTTTTGAATGAGTTTTGGAGAGGAGTGACTCTTGAAACTGAAATAGATTAGCCTCTGTGAAACTGAAACTTTACAATGAATAATAATTTGGTCCTTATTTAAAATTGTTTTATATTATAAATTTGATTGTATCATATGAAATAAAATAAAAAAATCATTTGGTATAAAGAAGAAAAAAAAATGACAACTAATTTTATGTTATGATTATTATAAAATTGTTTATTTTCTCAAGCTCTATATTTGAAATACGTTTAAAATAGTGTCGAAAATTCAATATGCATAATTTTACATATTAACTGTAATACAGCAATTTCATCCATGAACTTTCTTAAATTATTGAATGTTTTGAAAAAATAGCTACTGAATATATATATATATTTTTTTAATAATGGTTTCAAATGCATTTTTTTGTGACTTGAATGACTGTAATTAGGATGCGATTTTAAAAGTATCTGAAATTGAATGATTTAAAAGAAGTGAATTGATAGTGGAATGAGGACATTAAACTATTGAAGTCTTTGAATGCTTTAATGCATTTTGATAATTTAAAAAAGAACGCTTACATTACACAAATAAAGGTTTAAAATAATATTTATATATATTTACTAAATAAAATTTTATTGCTATTTTAAATGAAAAAAATTCTGATGAGCAGCATTCGTATTAATTAAACTCTTGTATGGGTATCTTGACTGCTCAATTTCATATGTTTTCTGTAAACTTTATCAAGCTCTTGGCATTATGCCATTGTCAAACAACTCTGGCTGCTTGAGTGCTCACTCCCAGCAATATTGATCTATCCTTCGGCTGCTGCAAAGAGGAGAGACAGAGAGAGATCTAGGAAGCATGCATTGCTTTAATGCCGGAGTTCAGCATCCACCGTTGGCAGCCCATCTCATTCAAATCAATACCTAAGACGTAGATGTTTTAAGTGATAATGCCCCTGCCTCGATTGTCTTAATGTTATTTGAATCAGCCTGACAGAATATAATTTTGACATTATCATCTGCATTTAATCATATTCTTTTTGTGTGGTTAAGAATTAAATCATTGTGTAAGTAGGAAGTGCCAACTGTTTATTCCTTGTAAGTTGATCTTGTGGTATGGGATGTCTTCTAAGATGCATGAAAACGTTAAAAGAGATTTAAAAGCATGATATTATTAATGGAATGCTGAGTGTATAATAAAGCTGTGAACATTGATGAACTGTATGGCTGAATTATTTTATACATTCTAAAAATAAAATGGTGCAGAATCTAGCTGCAGAGGAAATTATCAATTCAACTTCTAAGAAAAATGAAACTGCCCTTGAGAATGTAGTTGCTTTTGATTGCTAAGCATAGATGCTGAGTAAAAGGTTATTAAACTATTCATTGTTGTGGAAATTTATTTATATGTTCTGAATTTTAAGATTAAATTTACATTAAAATGTCAATGTTGATATGAAAAAAATTTTTTGATTATAAACATAACTCTGTTTTGATTTTTGATGTTGTATTTTTAAATTTCTAAGTAAAAATTGAATATTAATTAATAAATGAGTGTTCTATCTTAATCATTGAACATAGAAATTTTGCTAGGACCAATTAATTTGAGTCTTTCTTTTGTTTTCTTTTTTTTTTTTTTTTTTTCTTTTCCTAATCCAAAAACCTCGGGAACTACTCTTTTTCTGTTGCTTATGTTTATTACATATTTTTTGGAAAACATAGGTTAGAGATATTTTTTATGTAAAGCTTGATTTATGTAAGATCATCTTACATAAGGATTTTATATAATTTCTTAGCAACATAGCAAATTCGTAAGTTCTTAAGCATGATTAATTCCTTAGATAAGAATAGATTTATTCATAATTGATTATCCTCACTGATTTATGGTTTGTTTCAACAAGTATTCAGGTAGTAAAATTAAAAGAAAAAGAAAAAGAAAAAGAAAGCATCCATTTAAGAATAATGGAATTCTTTTAAATTGTCAAGAAAGATAATTATCTCAATACAGAAAATGTACTTTTAAGTTTCTCCGTTTCCAAACTTGATATTTTTTGTATTGTTATTAAAATATCTTCAAATGTTTTTCAGACATTATTGTTTAAACTTATATTGATATTTTTAAAATTTGTTTGTAAAATTTACAACATTGTCTGTATTGAATTTTATGTACTTGAATTACATTGTGCTGTGTAGGGTTTGTTTAATGCCATTCTTCTCTATTTTTAGTGTATATAATAAAAAATAATCTGGCATTGAGTTTTAAATATTTATGTTTTACTCTGGAAATAAGCTAGGAAATTGTTTTAAATTCTAGAATTTTTTTCACGTTGTTATAATTCTGGAGGAATGCTTGATATTATTTTCACACTTTTGTACATTGCTTTTCAAACTAAATAAAAAATCATTGTTAATAGATATTTATAGTTATTATTGATTTATACTGCGTGCTGTAGTTTTCTTTTAGCAATTAATTACATTTTAGTAATTTAATTTCACGTTATTGATACTTTTTTTTAATGCTGATCACTAACCTCCATTTCCAGGCTACCCATCATCGTCTAAGCATCCTACAGATCCTATCCATAAAATTCTTACCATAGTAACGCTCATCCTTTTTTAGCTGCAAGCGTAATCTCTGCAACTTCCTTTTTCTCTATAATGCTTTACCCTCCAGGTCCTAAAAAGATTTAGCTCCTTGCTTTTGTAGATTGTTCCGGTTTCACTAGGATATTTCTCTCTTGTTCCTTTTCTTGTTTGTGAAACACAAAACACCCAAAACATAATATAATGAATCCTTTTGCTAGTATTTTATAGAGGGCTCTTTTCTACTTGAAGCTTTTTGATGGAAAAATGGTTTCATTTGCTAACATCTAGAATATTATTTAAATTTGCAGCAGCATGCCTAGCGACAACATGGACGATATTGAGCTTCGAAATATTCAGCTCCAATATCCGATTCCAAGAACCCTGTCTAAGGATGCTACGTCCCTTGTCATGCAGGTAAGGAATAGACTTAAATTTACAAGGGAATCATCTGAACCTGTATCTCAAAGACTCCATTGTTAGTAACTCCATTGGCTTTGTATGGCTCTGTGTGCTCTTTTTTTTTTTTTTTTGTTTTCACGGTCTATTTTGAAAGAACCAAAACGTTGTGATTTCTTATTAATGAAAGCATCAATAGTAGCTTTAGGTGAGTAACATACAAGGTGAGATTGGAAAGTTTGGTGAATGACTCAGAAAATCAAACAAGGACAGGTATCTCAGAAAATCAAACAGGACTTTACTGTTCTTCAAAGTAAGCCCCCATGGCCACAATACAATTTGACATCGTTCGTATCCTGATACTGCGTGAAGTTTCCTCGTCACAGCCATTTCAATATCTGGAATGTCGAGAAATTTGTACTTTCATTGTTGATTTCTAATGGGGAAACTGGAAGAAGTCCGGCAGTAACAGGTCTGGAGAAAACGGAGGGTGGTAAAGTTCTGGAATCTGTTTTTCCTTTAGGAATTGATTCACCTTTGTAGCAGTATCATGCAGAAAACATCAGGATCCTGGTTCAGCAAACTGCCGCTGGACCAGACAAATGCATTTCTATAGATGACCGAAGACATTTCCATAGAATGCATTCCCATAGACTGCATTTCTGTTTGAAATCAACAATGAAAGGACACAGATTTCAAGCAGTACCGAAAGAAGATTTTTCCCACACCATGCAACAGTTGTACGAACAATGTCAGAAGTTTATTTTGTCCATGTGGGCTTAGTTTGAATGACAGTAAAGTATCATCTCTGAAATACCTGTCCCTGTTTCAGAGTCATTCACTGAACTTTCCAGCCTCGCCTTGTATTTCATTTTGGTGTGAAACTGAGATACAGGTTCGGATGGTTCCCTTGTTAGTATAGCAAAACTAGTATTAGTCGTCGTCTTGTATTCAAACCATGATCAAATTTTTAAAGAAGTTCCCAACATTGATTATTGTTTGCTACACCCTATCAAGTAATAAGTCGGATTTCAAAATTGGACAATTGGACGTTTCATAAAATTTTCTTGAATATTTTTATACATGTATAATGCATTTTTAAATATTATGTTTATCTTGATTTAATCCAGTTTTTATTTCTTCCATTGGTGTGAAATAACATTAAATAATGTGTGGATTCTATTACCATTTATGTAATCAAGCTCCAGGAAATTAATTACCTACTTAGTCACGTATTGTAATAGTTATAAGATCAATAATGAGATATTATGCAATGTCTTTTGAATCAATTGTATAATAATTATGGGTTTATTTATCTGCTGTACATTATATAATAATGAAAAGTGATAAAAAATAAATAAAAAGGAATGAAAAGGAGAAGAACGACGAGATCTTTTGTCCTCAGGATATCTTCAGGTCATCTGGCTTTGGTTAGGGCCCTCCCCAACCCAAATCCCTGACAACTAACACCACCAAATGTTCAGAAAAAAAGAGAGGGTCCTCATGTCCACAGTTTCGGCTGTTATATATTTTACTAGCAAAGGTACCCGGCGTTGCCTGGGATAATTACACTTGCAGGTAAACAGAACAATCTCAAAAAATTAAATTAAATTTTGCAATATCTTAAAAATAAACACATGTAAATGCTTAGAATTAATACAGTAAAAATTCTTAATGAAAATTTGAAAAAAAAATTTTTAAAGGCTCACAATGATGCATAAGAACTCTTTTCTAAGAAAAGCCTGAATATCAGGAATTCTATGCATTGTTATAAATTGAAACTTATCCATATTGCATCATCATTTTATGTTCATTGTTATAATTCTTGGAAAGATTGCTTTAACATTGCATCATCATTCTGTGCTCATTGTTATTGGTGAATTGTGCGTTGATAGCATTGTTGATGCAAACACGATGAGCCTATTGTTGCACAAACTTTGCCTTGCATTGTTGGTCATGAGATATATATTGTTGGTCCATGCAGTGTTTGTGAATTGCATGCTGATACCATTGTTGATACCTATTGTTGTACAAACTTTGCCTTGCATTGTTGGTCATGAGATATTTCTCATTAATATGCCTTGTCATAACCATAAATATCAATTTTTTATCGATATTTTTGATTTTTCCGAAATCTGAGGTAGACAGTGACCTTCCCCATGCTTTGAAGGTCAAGTATGCAAAATTTCATCAAGATCAGAATAAAACTGTAGATTTGTATAAAAAACAAACAAACCCACAAACAAACCCACAAACAAACATCCTTCTTTATATATATAGATAGAAGATGATTGTATTTTTGACTTAAAGATGGCATACACGTTGAGATACCAATTTGTTTTAAAAAATTATGCTAAAGAAAAATATTTTCATTACCGTATTGCATATAATGATCACACTTTAAAAAAAATTTTCATTTGTTTTAAAATTATGGTAAGTTTTACTTGAACAAAACATACATCAGTTTGGCATGGTATCTACAAAACAAATTTCCAAATCCAAAAATTTTTTTATTATTATTATTTTTTTTTATCTATTATGTAAGTGAACTGAGATTATAACAAAACAATCCAAATCAATAATTAAAAAGAAAAATGTTTAACTTTGTTTTTATCGCAAATTTACATTTAATACACTTATAAAACACATATTAAAATAACTAAGCAATCATAATTCTACACCATTCTTTTCTACAAGAAATTATGTATAAAAGAAAAATTTTTTTTTACAATTGGATCATTATTTATCAAGATTTGATGCCAAATGTACGTCAAAGCATCAAAAACCTAAATTTTGAGAAAATGAAGTTTAAAAAAAAATTTTCGATATTAATTAAAGCATTTTTTCCCTCATAAAAATGTTGATAATGACTTAAATTGGCTTAACAAAATTAAATTACTGATATATAACTTTGGAAATGTATTTTTAAAAATGAAAAAAAAATTATTTTTCTTAATCCTCACAAAAAAAAATACCACGATTTTCAGGGTGAACACTATCTTTAAAGGACAACTCCACTCAAAAAAATTTTTGGTAGAATATCATTATTTGAAACAAATACAAAACAACTGCAGCAATAGAAAAATTTTAAAACCAACATTTCATTATGAAAATCGCATTTTACAGTGTGAAAAATGCTACTTCCTGGAGCTCCATTTTGTATCTGGTGATATCCAAGATCGACGTCACGGAGGGACTAGATTAGGCTCCATTCCCATAAATATTAGAGAGGAGCTCTTTCATAGCAATCCCTAATTAAATTAAATCATGCCTACCATCGTAAAAAAAGCACTTGTACTGAAATAAATGCATGGTATTCACTTCAGTCAATTCCCTGAGGACATCATTTCGTCTTCTGTAATGAGGAAGTCACTTCCTCTTGACCTTCGTGATTTCCGTTCGTTTTATATACTCGCATTCGATTTGAAATTTTTCATTTATGCCGCATTGTTATTTATATTTCGTACTTTCATTTTAAATAAAGTTGTATATTAGGGTGGAGTTGTCCTGTAATTATCAGTTGATTTTTAACACAGTTAAGACAAAAAACAAACTAGAATTTATCCATCTATACAGTTGCGCTAGCTTTCATCTGTTTCAAGTTTTATCTCGGGAAGCCTGAATTTCACATATAATTCATGAGGTTTTTGTTTTTTTTTTTTTTTTTTTTTGCAAACCCCAACATTTATCGAAAAAGTGGAAAATTTGCTTCGTTTATAGTTTTCATCCATATATCGTGTGGAAATAACGGAAACCAAATTCCCGTATTCATATGCTATCAAATTGAGTTTTTAAAAACTCAGAAGCTATAGTTAGATTAAAGCCTGCCAACCTTTCAAGCAACTTTGTCTTGGACCCTAATTCATTTTATTAAAAAAAAATAATAAAATAAAAGGCATGCTATATTGGAAACAAGCTATAAAGCTGGTTTTCTCCACGTCTACTAAAAAGTGTCATACGGTTTTGTTTTTCCACCAGCGAGTCACCCGATCTGAAGTCATGGCAAGGGGCGTTGCCAATTAAATACGTCAATTCACACAAATTGGTGATTTCAGGGTATCTTACAAGGGCCAAGTCTGTAGAGGAGTAAATAGAAAAACAGAATTTGAATTTTAGTAATACATGTAGTGGATTAACTACTAAGGCTGTGTTCACAAAGTTATTAAGATCAGTGGATGACTTCAGTGGTGAACCTCGAACACGTCATAGCACCTTTGCCTTCTTTTGTGACCGATGCTGACCAGCAACTGGTTCAGTCTAGAGACCCTGAATAAATAATTTATTTATTTATTACGAAATTATATTATTTTATTATTAATTTATTATGAAATTATGTTCAATTTGCTTTTACAATAATTTTTATTTTTATTTATAATTCTATTTTATTATATTGTCTTTTTATTTTGTTTTTATGTATTTATTTGTTAATTTGCTCATTTATTAGGAGCTTTAGCATAAAAGCTACTTACAAGAATGCGCCCTTGGTCTGTACGTTTATTTGGCCGTCCGTCCGGCCGTCCGTCCACCGTTTGTACGATAACTTGAAAACGGATTAACTTTTTTAAATTCTGTTTTCAGAAATATGACCATCAAAGTCTTAGCTCGGCCGTATCAACTTTTCAGAAATTTTCGTGGACCCCTTCAAGTCGAATTCACATGCTAAAACAGTGAGTGTAAAGAATTCAAAGATACTGGCTTGTCATATAACAATCGATTTGTCAAGAAGGAATACATTGTTACTTTCTGTTCATCTTTGAAGCATTAGTGACATCGGCGTGCGCACGTGATGATTTGTCAAGTTCTCATAATCTATAAGCTTATTAAGTAGCGGAAAAATGGAGCTACTTATTTGTTTTATTTTACACACGTCATCATTTCTACATTTTTTGAGGTAGAAGGTTGAAATTTGGAATGTAGCTTACTATGGGCATGTGGACCTTCACTATTTAGTTTGGTTTTGATTATCCCACTAAGGTCAGAGTTTTGGGGGTAAAAATTAGAGGAGACCAAAAGGTCTAGGTGTATTTATGCATATAAAGGAGTGAAATTCGGTATGCAGATTCCTGTAAGGAAGATCTCCATTATATGATTTTTTTCCCCGAGGTATTCATGCCTTCTCGACTCGATGGCGGAATGCATCGAAAAGATGGGTACTACATTGAAAAATGGTGTACCAACTCTGTCTGTAATAAAGGAGCTTAAAAAAATATTTCCGGTTTTCATTTGACTGACCCTCGTAAGTAGAATAAAAATGGAGCTACTTATTGGTTTTATAATGTCACTCCGTCCCCTTCATAATTTCTAGATTTTTTTGAGGTAGAAGGTTGAAATTCGGAATGTAGCTTACTATGGGCATGTCCATCTGCACTATTTAGTTTGGTTTTGATTGGTATACGGGGGTCAGAATTACAGAGGTGGGATTCAGGGAGGGCAACATATCTATGTGCTGTTTAGGTACGTAAAGGCGTAAAATCTGATATCCAGATTCCTCTAGGCAAGATCTACATTACTATGAAGTTTAGGCCCAATTGTTCCAGTGGGATCGGATTTGCGGGGGTGGCAGTCACTTGGTCCTTAGAACTATGGCAACATATGGCTTGTGATTATATCATACATTCGGAAATGATGAGAAAGGAAAGAAGATATGAGGTTTTTTACATTTTTTACATATTATGTTCGAGAAAATCAATATATTGATTAAAAAAAACTTGGGGAGAGGTAAAAGTGCAGATGAAGGGGTAAAAATAGATGACTTGCCTTATCCTACTCGGGAGGCAGGGTGGGGGGGGATTAATTTCTTTTTAATAAACGTATAAATGTATTTCTGCTTCACTGCTGAAGCTCCTCCTTGGAATGTTTACAAGATTTTATTTAATTAATAAAATTTTTATTTTACTATTGTGCATATTTGTGCATATACTATTGTGCATATTATAAAATTTACTTAGTTAATTTTAATTTTATTTAATTGTTTTGTTTTATTTATTTTGGTTTTATTTTGTAAATCATATTTTATTTTATTTGAATTTATTGTATTTTATTTATCATTCATTTTTTTTTTTAATAATATTTTTTTTAAAAATAATATTAAAGATTAATAAAAGATTATTAAAGAACAATATAACGATTTTATTTGTAAGTGTCTTTTAAAAAATAATGAGCATGCAAATTGCATTACAGAGTTTTCCCTTCCCATATCATACAGTTGTCTTATCTCTACTATTCGAGGAATGCGATGTCCCTTACAAACAAAGCCTTGCAATGCATTTTGGGTGATCAGTGGGTGTCATGATCTGCTCTCAAAACAGTGGATCCAGTGGACCTTCTAGCGTTTGTGTCCTTGAAGACAAGGCTCACTCTTGTGTTTATGTCCGACCAGTTGCCCACACAGAGAAAGCACGTATTCGCAAACAGACTCCTGCTGTGTTTAGCCTTGACCGGAAAAAGCCTTTGATAAAGTGAACCATGATTTCTGTTCTCAAGTGTTTCACCATCTTCAGCTTCGGTTATTTGCTGCAATTATCTCTGTACTGTATGCTTCTGCATCCACAATCCCCTGGGACTTTGTGAACACAGCCTATGTATCTGATCATGATGAATTCAGGATTCATTAATGATGACCAATGACTTAAGTAAAGATTAAGGCTTTTTTTTTTTTTTTTATAGTATGAGGGTTGGTTTTAAAGTATGGTCCATTTTGTAATAAAAACAAAACTACTACATACAGTGAATGTAGTAGTTTGGCAGTGATGCGGGCAAGTCAAAATGATGGACCTGATTTCAGAAGTGATGGACCAGATGGACCTCTGTGAAATCTAATGAATAAGATATTGTGGGACATGGGCTATGTAAGGTAAATGTTCAAAGTTTACTTCAAACACATGACTTCACATGACATCGCAGGTTTTCTATGCGAGCACCATGCATAACCCGACACACATCAAGCTGATAGTCTCTCTTCTGCCAAACCTTTCATAGCATGTCGTGGTCAATATCAGCAATGGCTGCAGTGATGCGGGCACGCAGATCATCCAATGTTGTTGGCAGCGGTGGTACATACACATGATCCTTTACAAACCCCCACAGGAAGAAATCACATGGGGTTAAATCGGGGGAATGAAGTGGCCAACGAAGGAGAGGTCGATCCCCCAGAGATGCACGGCCTATCCAATGCCCCATTGAGTGGAACTAAGCTGTGATTCTTGACCTTTAAAAGCAAATGTCTTGCATTACGATATGTTCATTAGACATCACAGAATAAATGTCTGAAATTGGGTCCATCATTTGGACTTGCCCTGTATTTTCAAATTGTTTCTTTATCAGATTCTATATTAACTCTTTTCCCACATAGTTTCCAAGTTTAAACAAACTACTGTATGTTTAAATAAACGCTTATCATAGTGCTCAATGAGCTTCTGCATGCCCACTTCATAGAATTCTGCTGCCGGTGAGGAAAGCCACT
>JAHWFO010059453.1:1509661-1532702 GCA_023313115.1 Rhysida immarginata
TCGTTTTATATACTCGCATTCGATTTGAAATTTTTCATTTATGCCGCGTTATTATTTATATTTCGAACTTTCATTTTAAATAAAGTTGTATATTAGGGTGGAGTTGTCCTGTAATTATCAGTTGATTTTTAACACAGTTAAGACAAAAAACAAACTAGAATTTATCCATCTATGCAGTTGCGCTAGCTTTCATCTGTTTCAAGTTTTATCTCGAGAAGCCTGAATTTCACATATAATTCATGAGGTTTTTCATTTTTTTTTTTTTTGCAAACCCCAACATTTATCGAAAAAGTGGAAAATTTGCTTCGTTTATAGTTTTCATCCATATATCGTGTGGAAATAACGGAAACCAAATTCCCATATTCATATGCTATCAAATTGAGTTTTTAAAAACTCAGAAGCTATAGTTAGATTAAAGCCTGCCAACCTTTCAAGCAACTTTGTCTTGGACCCTAATTCATTTTATTAAAAAAAAATAATAATAAAATAAAAGGCATGCTATATTGGAAACAAGCTATAAAGCTGGTTTTCTCCACGTCTACTAAAAAGTGTCATACGGTTTTGTTTTTCCACCGCGAGTCACCCGATCTGAAGTCATGGCAAGGGGCGTTGCCAATTAAATACGTCAATTCACACAAATTGGTGATTTCAGGGTATCTTACAAGGGCCAAGTCTGTAGAGGAGTAAATAGAAAAACAGAATTTGAATTTTAGTAATACATGTAGTGGATTAACTACTAAGGCTGTGTTCACAAAGTTATTAAGATCAGTGGATGACTTCAGTGGTGAACCTCGAACACGTCATAGCACCTTTGCCTTCTTTTGTGACCGATGCTGACCAGCAACTGGTTCAGTCTAGAGACCCTGAATAAATAATTTATTTATTTATTACGAAATTATATTATTTTATTATTAATTTATTATGAAATTATATTCAATTTGCTTTTACAATAATTTTTATTTTTATTTATAATTCTATTTTATTATATTGTCTTTTTATTTTGTTTTTATGTATTTATTTGTTAATTTGCTCATTTATTAGGAGCTTTAGCATAAAAGCTACTTACAAGAATGCGCCCTTGGTCTGTACGTTTATTCGGCCGTCCGTCCGTCCGGCTGTCCACCGTTTGTACGATAACTTGAAAACGGATTAACTTTTTTAAATTCTGTTTTCAGAAATATGACCATCAAAGCCTTAGCTCGGCCGTATCAACTTTTCAGAAATTTTCGTGGACCCCTTCAAGTCGAATTCACATGCTAAAACAGTGAGTGTAAAGAATTCAAAGATACTGGCTTGTCATATAACAATCGATTTGTCAAGAAGGAATACATTGTTACTTTATGTACATCTTTAAAGCATTAGTGACATCGGCGTGCGCACGTGATGATTTGTCAAGTTCTCATAATCTATAAGCTTATTAAGTAGCGGAAAAATGGAGCTACTTATTTGTTTTATTTTACACACGTCATCATTTCTACATTTTTTGAGGTAGAAGGTTGAAATTTGGAATGTAGCTTACTATGGGCATGTGGACCTTCACTATTTAGTTTGGTTTTGATTATCCCACTAAGGTCAGAGTTTTGGGGGTAAAAATTAGAGGAGACCAAAAGGTCTAGGTGTATTTATGCATATAAAGGAGTGAAATTCGGTATGCAGATTCCTGTAAGGAAGATCTCCATTATATGATTTTTTTCCCCGAGGTATTCATGCCTTCTCGACTCGATGGCGGAATGCATCGAAAAGATGGGTACTACATTGAAAAATGGTGTACCAACTCTGTCTGTAATAAAGGAGCTTAAAAAAATATTTCCGGTTTTCATTTGACTGACCCTCGTAAGTAGAATAAAAATGGAGCTACTTATTGGTTTTATAATGTCACTCCGTCCCCTTCATAATTTCTAGATTTTTTTGAGGTAGAAGGTTGAAATTCGGAATGTAGCTTACTATGGGCATGTCCATCTGCACTATTTAGTTTGGTTTTGATTGGTATACGGGGGTCAGAATTACAGAGGTGGGATTCAGGGAGGGCAACATATCTATGTGCTGTTTAGGTACGTAAAGGCGTAAAATCTGATATCCAGATTCCTCTAGGCAAGATCTACATTACTATGAAGTTTAGGCCCAATTGTTCCAGTGGGATCGGATTTGCGGGGGTGGCAGTCACTTGGTCCTTAGAACTATGGCAACATATGGCTTGTGATTATATCATACATTCGGAAATGATGAGAAAGGAAAGAAGATATGAGGTTTTTTACATTTTTTACATATTATGTTCGAGAAAATCAATATATTGATTAAAAAAAACTTGGGGAGAGGTAAAAGTGCAGATGAAGGGGTAAAAATAGATGACTTGCCTTATCCTACTCGGGAGGCAGGGTGGGGGGGGATTAATTTCTTTTTAATAAACGTATAAATGTATTTCTGCTTCACTGCTGAAGCTCCTCCTTGGAATGTTTACAAGATTTTATTTAATTAATAAAATTTTTATTATACTATTGTGCATATTTGTGCATATACAATTTTATTTAATTGTTTTGTTTTATTTATTTTGGTTTTATTTTGTAAATCATATTTTATTTTATTTGAATTTATTGTATTTTATTTATCATTTATTTTTTTTTAATAACATTCTAAAGATTAATAAAAGATTATTAAAGAACAATATAACGATTTTATTTGTAAGTGTCTTTTAAAAAATAATGAGCATGCAAATTGCATTACAGAGTTTTCCCTTCCCATATCATACAGTTGTCTTATCTCTACTATTCGAGGAATGCGATGCATACAGTTGTCCCTTACAAACAAAGCCTTGCAATGCATTTTGGGTGATCAGTGGGTGTCATGATCTGTTCTCAAAACAGTGGATCCAGTGGACCTTCTAGCGTTTGTGTCCTTGAAGACAAGGCTCACTCTTGTGTTTATGTCCGACCAGTTGCCCGCACAGAGAAAGCACGTATTCGCAAACAGACTCCTGCTGTGTTTAGCCTTGACCGGAAAAAGCCTTTGATAAAGTGAACCATGATTTCTGTTCTCAAGTGTTTCACCATCTTCAGCTTCGGTTATTTGCTGCAATTATCTCTGTACTGTATGCTTCTGCATCCACCATCCCCTGGGACTTTGTGAACACAGCCTATGTATCTGATCATGATGAATTCAGAATTCATTAATGAGACCAATGACTTAAGTAAAGATTAAGGCTTTTTTTTTTTTTATATATAGTATGAGGTTTGCTTTTAAAGTATGGTCCGTTTTGTAATAAAAACAAAACTACTACATACAGTGCAAGTCAAAATGATGGACCTGATTTCAGAAGTTTACTCTGTGAAATCTAATGAATAAGATATTGTGGGACATGGGCTATGTAAGGTAAATGTTCAAAGTTTACTTCAAACACATGACTTCACATGACATCGCAGGTTTTCTATGCGAGCGCCATGCATAACCCGACACACATCAAGCTGATAGTCTCTCTTCTGCCAAACCTTTCATAGCATGTCGTGGTCAATATGAGCAATGGCTGCAGTGATGCGGGCACGAAGATCATCCAATGTTGTTGGCAGCGGTGGTACATACACATGATCCTTTACAAACCCCCACAGGAAGAAATCACATGGGGTTAAATCGGGGGAATGAAGTGGCCAACGAAGGAGAGGTCGATCCCCCAGAGATGCACGGCCTATCCAATGTTGTTCCAATGCCCCATTGAGTGGAACTAAGCTGTGATTGTTGACCTTTAAAAGCAAATGTCTTGCATTACGATATGTTCATTAGACATCACAGAATAAATGTCTGAAATCGGGTCCATCATTTGGACTTGCCCTGTATTTTCAAATTGTTTCTTTATCAGATTCTATATTAACTCTTTTCCCACATAGTTTCCAAGTTTAAACAAACTATGTTTAAATAAACACTTGTCATAGTGCTCAATGAGCTTCTGCATGCCCACTTCATAGAATTCTGCTGCCGGTGAGGAAAGCCACTTGGTTTTCACTTTTTCATCGTCGCTTTAATGTTGGTTGCCGATGAACTCCTTTGCTTACTGGAACAACTTGTCCATCTGCCTTATAGTCTGGACCTTGCATCCATTGACTACCACCTGTTCAGTATCTGAAGGAGTTCATTGGCAGCCTGCTTTTCAGCAACAATGAAAAAGGGAAAACTGTGTGGCTTTCCTCACTAGCATTAGACTTCTATGAAGTGGGCAAGCAGAAGCTCATTGATTGCTATGACAAGTGTATAAATAAACATGGAAAATATGTGGAAAAATAGTTAAAAGTATACAGAGTATCTCGCCTAAACTGAACAATAACAGACTTGTAAAATACAAATCTGACGAAGAGTACTCTCAATGGAAGAATTATTGTTCTTTTATGTGAGGGGTTTTTATGTGTATTACATTTTTAAAGAACCGACACCATTTTTGAATATGGAAGTCTATTTTGAAATGTACAATGGAAACCCTTAATTTTAAATAGCATTTTTAGATTGTATTCAAGGTTTTATTCTTTGTGTTTTTTCATTATTCATCAGTTAATCGAAAACAAAGGTTGATGATGCATCTACTAAAAAAGGCAAGTAAACATATGGTGAACTGATAGTTTGATAGGAGGGAATGATATTGCATATAGAAAGGTCTCTGCAACATCACTTACAGTTGTGCATAGACCAAGAAGGACACGTATTTGTACAACCATTGTTTTGCATTACTGTAAAAATGTTATGTTCAAATAAAAACATTACTATCCATTTTATAATCCACTGTGTTTGGGAACAACTTGGTTTTTTCCTTTAAAACCAAACACACCACACTTTCAGTGCCTCTATCTTGTAAAACAGTTGGATCAATTGAAAAAAAAAAAACCAAGAAACTAGGAGTTTCCATTTCATAGTTGATTTCCATATTCGAAAATGGCATTGTTTTTTGTTTTTTTTTTTGAAAATGGAATAGACATAAAAGTACAATAATTCTTCCATTGAAAGTACTCTGTCAGATTTGCATTTCAGAAGTTGGCTATTGGTTCATTTTAGGTGAGACACACTGTATAGAATTTGGTAAAGAAAACATTTTTGAAAATATATATACCGGGTGATCCAAAAGTGTGTTACATTTTTTCCTGAAAGTAATAATTGTTTTACCGTGACGAATTCTTGTCCTTTACATTGTTTTCCGTGTGCCTCGTGGTTCTTATGAAAGCATTGAGTTGCTGGAAAGCAAACACTGAAATGTCGTTAACAATGGAAGGAATGTAACACACTTTTGGATCACCCGGTATATATAGTATTGTGTTTATTACAAAACAGACCTTACTTTAAAACAACCCTCGTATTAATGTACATTCAAATCTAGTTTTTTTTTTAACTTAATTGGCTAACATTAATTTTAGGAGGATCGTGTAGAAGCGACAAATGGAAGCACGTTACTTGTTGCTGTGCAAGGTGACCGGTCTAAGCCTGCCATCATTACTTACCATGATATTGGGCTAAATCGTAAGTTTTTCATGTGTAAAATTTAAAGATAGGTAGTACATATTTATTTCTATCTCTTGCTTTATTTTTATTGCTTTTTTTTATTTTTGTCATTAATTGCAGATACCTCATGTTATCAAGCATTTTTTAATTATGTGGATAATAAAATTTTGCTACAAAATTTTTGTGTTTACCACATAAATGCTCCAGGACAGGAAGAAGGAGCTGCAAATCTACCCGAAGGGTCTTTAAAATTTCTTGAAGATAATGTTATAATTCAGAATATTAAAAATGTTAATTTAAAATTTTTAAATTCAAAAGATAGCAATTTAAAGAACATTTTTTGGTTAATTCAGGTATGAATATCCGTCCATGGAGCAATTGGCTGACATGATCGTAAATGTCATGGACTTTTATGAGTAAGTTTTTATTTTCTGATCTAAAATTATTGAAGCAGTATATGGAAAAGGAGGTAAATTTAGATTTTTTTTTTCTTAGACTAAAACGTGTTATTGGATTTGGTGTGGGTGCTGGAGGAAATATCCTCTCAAGATTCGCTGTAAGTAAAAGGGATTTTTTTTTTCTTAATAAAAGTTGGGGCTCGTATATAAGTAATTAAATATTTATTTTCAGCTTGCTTATCCTGATAAAGTTGACGCGCTGATTCTTGTCAACTGTGTCTCAACCAAAGCCGGGTGGATTGAATGGGGTTATCAGAAATTGAACTCGAATCATTTAAAGACAAAGGGAATGACCCAATCCGCTATGGATTATCTCATGTGGCATCATTTTGGAAAGGTACTAAATAAATAATCTTAAGTGTTTATAACGTTTAATAAACTTTTAATATTAGAGAGTTTGTGGCAATGACTTTTCCCTTATAAAATGTGGCTTTAAGCCTATAATTAAATCGGAAAAGTCATAAGCATAACGAAATCTACGTTATTTATAAAAATAAGGGAACCAATCAGAAACTCTCCGCTATTTACGCCTTTGCCAAATGGTGATCAGTAGAGATCAGCTGCCGATCTTGCCAAAGCCTTTGGGGGAGGCCGTGGCCTGGTGGGCTTTCACTGAAAGACAACTTCTGTGAAGTTAAGCAACATCAGGCACGGGTAGTCATAGTCTGGGGAACAATCAGCATTCCCGATTCTCGACCCCCCCCCCCATCCCGGCTGCTGTGACCATCATACAGCAGTCGTTAATCCAGGTTCATCCAAGGACCCAACTCGTCGGCTTCTAGCCATACTGGCCCTGGATGGACGTATTGGATTATCAGTACTAATAAAATAAAAAAAAATAAAAAAAATGCCACCAAGACAAACGAGTATTAAATTTATTTACAAATGTGGAGCAGTTAAGAACCGTGGAACAATAATCTAATTTTATTGCTGAAGATATTTTTATCTCCGACCTCATCATATGACCAATTTATAATGTAATGTTTGCACACCACAACTAATTTGTTTGAAACAAAATCATACCTTAAGCATAACTCTAACGAGACTGTATGATGGAAGGGAAAATTCACTGCCGCAAACTATGTATTATATGAACTTCCTGACAATAAGTGTAATGCAGTTAGTTACATAATTATTTCATAGAAGTTAAATTTTTAGGTCTTAAAAAATATTGAATGTTAAAATTACAATTTTGTATTTGTTCAATCTTAATCAGTTAATGACAATACAAGTGCTTTATCCTAAAAACGGTTACTTGTGGGTTCATGATTATTTAGGAATTTTTCACTTTTAGATAGTCCACCATAATGTTTTTATTTTTCATCTATAACTTCATGCAGTTGGAGATTGTTTATTTGAATGGGCCAAAATGCAAAATGAGAGGGTGATTACAAAAGAACTTCATACTTTTAAAAATTTATTACATCAAAGCTATTCAGAATATAGACACACCACATATGGATTCTTAAAGAAAAACTCTTGAAGTTTATTGTGACACAGTTAAAGATGTATGCTCCCCTGGAGTCGAATTCGTCCCAAACCCGCATTAACATGTCTTCATAAATTCCACGTATCGCTACCGTAATGCGTTCTTTCAGCTCGTCTAGGTCATGGGGAAGGGGTAGGGTGAAGACCTTGTCCTTTACACACCCCCATAAAAAGAAATCACAGCGGTGGATTGGTCGAGCAAACAATAACCTGGAACTTGCAAAGTGGCCACCACGGAGCCCCGACCTCACACCTTGTGATTTCTTTTTATGGGGGTATGTAAAGGACAAGGTCTTCACCCTACCCCTTCCCCGTGACCTAGACGAGCTGAAAGAACGCATTACGGTAGCGATACGTGGGATTGATGGAGACATGTTAATGCGGGTTTGGGACGAATTCGACTACCGCATTGATGTATGCTGTGTCATGACAGGGGGGCACATTGAACATCTTTAACTGTGTCACAATAAACTTCAAGAGTTTTTCTTTAAGAATCCGAATGTGGTGTGTCTATATTCTGAATAGCTTTGATGTAATAAATTTTTAAAAGTGTGAAGTTATTTTGTAATCACCCTGTTTTATATTGGAAACCAGTTAATGAAATAGCATATACAGTGGCGGCTAAAAATTTAGGACCTCTTATATACAATATATCTTTCACACTATTCAAGATTGAAAAAACATTTCTATTATATTTTCAATACTATTTATCATTTCTATAAAAAAAAATTGTTATATTGGTTATGCAAAACATCTTCTCATGAAATGGTTAGATCCATTTTTATGGGGTGGACAAATTTTTAGGACTGATGAAAGAAGTCGAGCATACCAAGAAGTTACTTCATGTGATCATAAGGTGAGAAGCTAGCTATAACGTTCATCATTTAAGGGGGGGGGGGGGGCAAAAGAAAACTAAACTAGTGTATACATTAATTCTTTTTTCTCAATTTCCCATTCACTTTTCCTGTGCCAAAAGCTCTTGTGGACTCTCGAAAACAAAGATGGCGACCACCATTTGCCTATAAAAATTCACTGCAATCGTGTTTCATTTATGTGTTAAAAAGGGAACCATCCAAACCTGTATCTCAGTTTCACAGCAAATTGAAATATTTTACTCGACTGAATATACTATTGATGCTTTAAGTTAAGAAATCGCAATGTTTTATTTCTGTCAAGGAGAACCGTGAAAACAAAAGAAATTTGAACGTACATAGCCATACAAAGGCTCCATTGTTACACCGTTGTGCGATTAATACACTCATTGGCACTTGACGGAACTTTCCTCCACCACTCAACAATATGCTCGAATCCACTTCACATGAAAGCATTGGAACTACTTCCTATGAAGCAGCAGCAGCCAAGAGTACGATTATCGTTGGTGAGGGCGTATGTATCAGGGACCTCTTGTTGAAATTAGCACCAGGCTTAACTAACATCACTATCATGACATCTGGAATGGACAAAGGCTGCCTTTAGTGGATCACGTTAAGGAAGTCTGTGACCTGGACGATGTCTACTATAACGATAACTGGGCTAGATCCGTGGAGGAGTGGTTCGACGAGCATGATCAGAACCCACGTCCCCTGTTCTGAACCCAAGAGAGACTTTGTGAAACCACCTGGAGCAACTTATTTAGCAGAAGAATCGCCAACCTGCAGGATAAATTATATGCAACTTGGTTGGAGATAGATAAGGACTATCAAAAGACACTCGTACAATCAATGCTCAAGCGCATAAAAGCTGTAATTAAAGCGTAGGGATGTGCAATCCACTATTAACAGCAGGTGTTTGACAACAGATGGCACCAATGATTCCTGTAACAATTTTGATTTGTCGAGTAGTTTTGTTTGGATAGCTATTGAAAGTGTGCAAGTTCATGTTTTTTTTTTCCAACAATGGAAAAAGAACAATATCAGTCAGTTATTAGAGTTTTTTGGATGGAAAAACGTGTGAGAGATCAAAGTGAAGTTAGATGCTGTTTATAAGGACCATGCGACTTTGATGACTACCATCAGATATAGGTTTAATGAATTCAAATGTGGCTTTTTTGAATATCATTTTAAGATGAATAGCGCCCAGGCTGTCCAGTCAGGTGACTATGAATAAAAATGGTTAGTAAAATCGATGATATTGTGTTAGAAGACCCCCAAGTGAAAATCGGAGACATTCCTAAGATTGTAAACATCTCAATTGAATGTGTACAAAATATCCTACATGAAAATTAGGTCATGAAAAAGCTGTCGGCGAGATGGGTGCCATGTTTGCACACAGTGGATCAAAAACGTAACTGCGTGGCAACTTCAGAGCAGTTCGGAAATGTTAAGCGCAGTCCAAAACTGTGGTGTTTCATGACTGTTGATGAAACCTGGATCCATCACTACATGCCAAAAATGAAGGAACCGTCATAACAGTGAACTTTACTTGGCGAATCTGCTCCAAAGAAGGCAAAAAACAGTTCCATCAACTGGAAAGGTCATGGCCACCGTCTTTTGGGGTTTGCGAGGCATCATATTCACCAACTATTTAGGGAAGGGAAGGACAATCACGAGACAGTACTATGCTGATTTACCAGTATCTTTTGAGCTGATCAACACTGAGTTGAGGAAAAAAACCAACCCATTTGGCGAAGAAAAATTGCTGTTTTATCATGACAGTGCATCAGCTCGCTCATCTGCAATTGCTGTAGCAAAACTGGTTGAATTACACTATGGATTTTCCACTAGATGCATCAGATTAGGCCCTGTGATTCCGTGTCATTTCCAAACATGAAAAAATGGCTTGGTGGAAAGCGGTTCATGTCAAATGAGGAAGTCATTGCTGAAATGTTGAGCGAGTTTGACAAATCATATTTTTTGGATGGCTTAAAAAAAGTTGAAATAACATTGGAATTAGTGTATTGTGCTGAAAGTAGATTATGTTGAGAAATAAAAGAAAAACTTAAAAAATGTGCATTTCAGTCCCTAACATGGATAATTATCATACAGCTTTGGCTGTAATGCTTAGCATTCATGGTATGTCTTAAGAGAAAGGCAGTCTTTGGCTTGTTTAATTTTATTTTTAATTATAAAATTTCGATTATTACTTGTGTATCTTTATTATAAAAAATTATTAAAGTCATTTTGTAGCATGGGTTGACCTGAACGTTGACCTGAAAAAAAAAGAAAAAAAAAACTTTTGTAGGAAGCATTTTTTTTTTTTTCAGGAAATAAACACTAAAAAGACTTTTAGGGCGGTATAGGTTTCATCACATTAAATATTGTAACTACTATCCATTTGCTGCAGGCATTTGCACGGCCTCCTTCGCACGTCATTACAGGTTGAGAGGTCTATTCATGCATTAGCATTGTGCATGTCCTCCTTAATTGGTTCTACATATACTCCCTGATCAGGCATCTGCAAAAGAAAAAAAAAATCGAGGGGAGTGAGGTCTGGAGACTTAGGGAGCCATGCTAGGGCCGAGCCCTACCAATCCACCACAGGAGAAGATGCTGTTGTGAACTTCTCGTGAAATTCACGATAACCCTCCTGCTGAAATCAATGCCAACCTTCGTCACTAAGACAGATCTTCAAGAATTTCATGCACAATGTTTTCTGAAAACTGCAGACCCAAAAGTAAGAGGAAATTGTGAACAATATTCTGTCTTCTAAAGTGATGGTTGAAACATTGAATCTGGGCTTCTTGAAATTAAATTAAATTTAGATGAAAAAGGAAAGGAAAAATTTCGCAACCTCAGTTTCAGCAACTGATGGTTTTGAAAGGAGACACTACCGATCTACAAGCCAGGTGCCTGCCCTATCATTGAGTTTCTCTACCTTGAGTGCTTAAAAGTTTTTAGGACATTTGGAGACAGCTTAGCTAGAGCCGACAACCTAGAAAGTCATGTTTCCTGGTTTGAACCCAGATTGCAGAATTTTTATCCTTTCTTTTTAGAGATATCTTGCCTTGGGAAATCACCTGAGGTAAGTTAATGGAATGTGGATAGGCATTTGGCCACTTTATAGATGACTAGAAGGGAAAGAAGAGTTTTCTTTGCACATTCAGTATCATTCTCAGTGTTGAGATCACTCTTATCCTAAGATCCTTGAGACAAGGTTGATGGATAACTTGCTCCGCTTTAAAGAATTGACGACTCTAAATGAAAATAAACAATTTTTCTATAATAGAACAGATAAGGAATTTGAAAAAAAAACAAAAAAAAAACAAAGACTCAAGGAAAATCTTCCTTTGTTTACTGTGGCAATGCTCCTGAAGAAAACTATTATTCTTTTTAAAGTTCTTTTAAAGGACACAAGTTTTATAAATTGTTGCTAAACAAATGGGTATACAGAAGGTCATTCACACTTTATGGAAACGACATTAAAATCACTTTTATGTGCATGCAAATTTATCTGCATGAACTGGAATTATGTGTAAGAAACATCTAGTACATAAGCATGTGTTGGTGGAATCATTATTTAGTTTTCATGTAACTATGCCACCGAAAGTGGACTGTTGGTTAGAAGGGTATGTCATCGCCCTATCCGAGGAGAATTACTCGTACAGTTAAATAGTACAACATTGTAAACAAAAAGGTCTTGCCATTTCTAAGAAAGGGTTCTTCAATATACTCAATTCCCTTGGTAAAGTTCGATTCACAGAAAGAATGGGTCAACTGCCGGGTCCGAAAACGCATCCCAAGTAAGTGAGGACCGCGGACGCTATTCGAAGAGTACAAAAATTGGTCTCCATCGAAAATCCCCCAACACAAAAAAGTATTGCCTTCGAAACTAGGAATATTGCTTGCAACGGTAAACAAAATTATCAACCCATTTTAATCTTCATAAAGTCCACAAGCCGAAAGTTCATAAGCTCTTGCCTTGTCACATCGCAGAAAAGAAGGTTAACTGCCGAAAGTTTTGAGAGAAATTCCTGTCCAGTCACAAGTGGGAAAAAGATTTGTTACGTTGGATGAAGCATGGCTCTACCTAAGCCACCTCAATGGATGTTCAAGAGAGCCCTTGGGAAGCAATGGTGCAGAACTTCGATTGGCCTTTGGAAAGCTGCGCAAGAGGAATGGGACAAATTGGACCTCGTAGCCCTCCAAAATAGCCTTGTGTCCTGGAAATTCCGGTGAACCAGGGGAATCAGATAGAACATGACAGGAGGTAAATATGGATTGTTAGACTAAAATTCAAAAAATGAAATCATTTCAATAAAGTGTGAATGGCCTTGTGTATCTCTCTTGACTCTTAATATCTTGTTCTATCTTTGTATTAGTTCATCGCAAGCGATAAACACCTCTTCTTACGTATTTTTTATTTGATCACTCCGTTTCCTCACGAGTCTGTCTGGTTAATTAAAGTTCTAACCAGTTAATTTTTCTTTTTCGAACAATTCGGGGTTCCCCCCCCCCCCCTTTATATGTCAATAGTAGAAATAGAACAAACATTTTATCTATATTAACATTGAGTTGACCTTGGATACTTACTTCTACTGCAATGCAGTCTTCATTTAGCAAGTAAACCTAATGATGAATGATAACTGTATTTCTTTAGAAATATGTATCCAAAGTCAAATCTATGTTATGTGGATAAAAGATTTGTTCTTTTTCCTTATTTACTTAATATCCACAGTTTCTTTTCATTATTTTCTAGAAAATGTTTAACCTCGTCTTCATGCTTTTCAAACTAAGGGGGTGCGGACTAAAAATCCATGCAACTTAAAAATATGTTATAAAATTATAGAATCGCTTTTCGGAAAAGTTTAACTTTTGGCAGTTTGCACCCGGTTACTGTCTTAAAACGGAATCCAGTCCGAAATCAGCAGAATGTTGAACATACGTCTTGATTCTAGTCATTAGATTCCGGAATGATGACGGATGGAACTGGCATTGTTTCGACATGATTTTGGCTTCAAGATCTTAGACTATTTTGATTTTCATACAACTTTGTCTTGAGCTGATACTAAAATCGCTCAATAGGACGCAACTGTGGGATATTAGGGACGCTGTTCTCCTTCTTCAAGTAGATTATTCCCCATTGATCCATCACAGCCATGTGTGTGAACTGTAGTCTGACATCGCCAGGTCATGCCATAAGATGTAATCTCTAGTTGGATAACATTTCTTCTTCAGATAATGTTTGGTGTACACCTCAAAGCTAACTGACATCTTTGAAGATGGGATGTAGGGGTGTAACCTTCCATGTGAACAAATTGCCAGCCAAATAAAAACTTTCTTGTGGAATTTTGAATGCCGCTTGAACTTGACGCCTGAATCAACTTCCTGGCCTTCTTGGACTAGGTGTTGTTTCCAGCGTAGTCTTTCTATCCAGTGTAAAGTAAGACTCTCCATCAAGGATAACATCGAGGTTGTTGCTTGCCTTCAGTTCGTTTTCTTGAAGTTTTCAGAGCCAAAATGGATACCATCTTTCTCAGGTTGCTTTGCCGTAGTAGAATTATCATCCAGATATTGCAATATCATGACCAAAAGAATCCATGAAAAAAATTCATTCAAAATATCAGTAAATAAGAGGGCAAGTCATTAAGTAAGTTGCATGAAAGTCATACACAGAAGTGTATTGAATGTATTTGGGAGCCGATAGTTGCGATTTCAGTTTGACATGATTCTTCTTCAATATATTCCTTCCATATTTCTCGTCTATCTTGAATTTTCCACAGCTTTTACGAACCCAAATGACTTTTGACACATACATCTCTCGTTTCTCTTGGAACATTTTTTTAGCAGTCTTGCCGGAACCTGGCTTTCTTGTGGCTGTTCACTGTTGTCCACTGTTCTAAAAATGTTATAGATGACTAATGCTTATCTAAGGAAATGACTGACTGCAAAAGATTTTCCAAATTGCTCAATTTTTTATGTAAAAACCACCATCGAGGAACTGCTGATCCTCTTTCAAGCCTACCATTTTGGAAAGTCGCAAAAGAATGGAAACTTTGGCATGTGCATTTTGTAGCGTGTGAATTATTCTTTCTGATGATGTGTAGCACATGCTTTAATTTTCATGTGTTAAAATTTAAAACTTTTCTTACTGTTATTATGGATTTTTTGTGACATTCCATGTCAGTTGGGTTTGTTATGCCCGGCAGGGGACAGTGAGTTTGTGAGCGGGTGTTAGCTATACGTGTTGTCTGTTTGTGTTTGTTTTTTTTGTTGTGGTTTCGTTCGAAGTGTGTTGCGATTGTTTGTCATTTTCATGTTTTGTTTGCAAGGGTTCATTTAGAGCGGTTCTTTAAGTTGGTTAAGAGAGGGGGGGTGGAGTAAGTGCATGTGTTTGTGAGTGCGTGTGTTTGCGTTTTGGTGTGTTCGTTTTAAGGGGGGTTAAATCTGAGTGCAGTGTGCTGTTTACTTCATTTTCTGGCATTTTAAAATGTTGATATATAGTTTTATTATTACATTGTTGTAAGTTTTAGCTCTTTGTTGCGTGGCCGTTGTGCTTTCCTTTATTGTTTTCTCGGAGATTTTTCGAGAAGATGATGACAGCCTCCTTGACAATTGTTGTTGTGACGTGTGGTTTTTCCAGCGATGTTTTTTTTTGAGCAAAAAAAAAGCTTGGGAGACTGAGGACGTGTCATTGTGGAGGAGAATTTCGAATGGCAGCCAGCCATGTTAGATCATGAACATCGCTGTTGCGTCTTTTTATTCATAGGCTTATGCTAATATGGCATAACGTGGATATAATGTTTGTCTGAATGTGCAGTGGTGAACTGAATGCTGCCTAGCATCTACCCGTTTTTTGCGTGAAATAGCATGATAACCTAACTTTTGGATTTCTGTTTTCCGTCGGTGCAATTGACGTTGGTGTGGCTAAAGCAAGGCCAGCTAGATTAAGACAGTAAAGGTAACGTGTCGGGCA
The DNA here is from genome assembly GCA_023313115.1 of Rhysida immarginata. NCBI lineage: Eukaryota > Metazoa > Arthropoda > Chilopoda > Scolopendromorpha > Scolopendridae > Rhysida > Rhysida immarginata. Next base: position 1,524,928 of record JAHWFO010059453.1, read on the forward strand.
GTGAAGCCTGCATCTTGTGCAAAAATGATGACTGTAAAAGGGCGAGTGTTTTGGTTTTGTTTCTAATTTCCCTGTGAGGAAGATGCCCTCGTTCCAGTGTGTTAGCCTGCATGACAGTCCATCAGAGCTTTCCCCATCGGAACTGTCTGGTTTAGAAGTGTTTCCTTAGAACCCTTGTGCCGGACAAATGTGAACTGTCAAAAATGTTCTGGAACACTGCGAGCAAGTTTTAAAAATGTGCAAATTTGACTTTGAACCATGAAAGACTTATCTATCACCATTTAGTATAAGTCTGTAGAATTGAGTGATGCTTACATAAAGTAATCAGGTCACGAAACTGTTGATGTAAACTCAATAAAAATAATGAAAACACGTTTCCACAAAATAATTTTAATGCACGTATGTACATTTTGAGGACTAGGCCCTCTTCTTCAGCGTGATAACGTAGAAACTGACTCCTCGCAATGAGCGCAGAGAAAGTAAGCCAAGGTGTGATGCTCTTTATTAAGTGAAGCTCTTCGTGAACAATAGGGAGTGCAATATTGTAATCTAAAGGGGGAGGGGAGAGATGAGAGTTAGGACACCGCCGGCAGTCGTACTATTCGTCCGTGAGAGGTAGGCAGCAACCCGTCTGTTGTGCGGTTGTGCAGCGCTTAAGCACCTGTTGCTTGTGCCAGGTGGTGTCTGAAGTATGCCTTATGTGATGCCGGGCCACAGGGGTTTGTGTGTATTTAGGGATCAAAGATATTGTAATATTTATTTTAACTGAACAACACATTGTATATTACATTCAGAAATAAAATTATTTTTATTATTTAATATTAAAATTACTGTATTTTATAAATACAAAAGTTCCACTTATTTCACAAAACAGCTTGTTGCTGATTTGAACGGTCCTCTCAATCTTTCTGTTTGGTGGTATCATCTTTCTTGACGTTCAAAAGGCCTTTGATCAAGTCTGGCATGATGGACTCATTTATAAAATGATTACTTGTGGCTTCCCTGATGACCTGATTGCCTTGGTTCGCTCCTTTCTGACAAACAGGACCTTCCGTGTTAAAGTTGGTGACTCCTTTTCTGACCCTTCTGATGTTAATGCTGGTGTTCCCCAAGGCTCTGTCTTGGGGCCTGCCTTGTTCAATTTCTTTATCCACTTCCTAAGTTTACAAAGTGCAATCTTTACTTGTTTGCTGACGACAGGTCCATCATGACCTGGACACGTAATCCAGTCCACGTCATCAGCCGTCTGCAAAAAGCAGGGCTGAATGTTAACAAGTGTAAAGCCATGTTCATCACACGCAAACGCAAAAACCCTCCAAGGCCCCTCATCCTACATGGTAGGAAGCTTGAGTGGGTTAAAAATTATAAGTACCTCGGAGTTGTGATTGATTCCAAGCTCAAATGGAACGACCATGTCCAATATTCGCTTAACAAGGCTAAGAAAGCGAAGTTTAGTCTCATCGCGCTACTGGGGCGAAACAGCGCTCTCAGAGTGGACAACAAACTCTTGTTATACAAGGTAGTGATTCGTGCCATTTTACTTCACGGTATGCCTGCTTGGGCTTCCATTTGCAAATCGAGATGGAAAGATCTTCAGACCTTCCAAAATGTTACCCTCCGGTCCATTGCTCAACTAGACAGAAGAGTTGCCAACAATCTCTCTATCTATGAAGATGTGGGGATAACCCACATTGGTTCCTATGTTCAAACACTTCTCAGGAACATGCTGCCCAAGATGGAACATCATGAAAATACCCTGGTTGCTGGTATCCTGGACCACTCACTCACTATCAGGGGTTCCCTCAGGTTTCGAAGACCCCGTCATATCTTGGATGTCAATTTCGAGAACATTAACAAGGCCGAGTTCCCCAATTACTGGATCTGCTAGATCCTAGTTTTTCGGACTCTCTATTCGTCAATCTACAATCCGATTCTCGTCCCTTCCATGAAGGGACTCTTTTCTGGATGACTTACAGAGGTTCATCAGGCTTCTTTCCTACTTCAGTGTACCTCATTTGGTTTATTTTTTGGGCGAGCGTATAAAGTGAGCTAAAGGCTCCTGGACCACTCGTACTACTTTTTCACTACACTGATCGATTGTTTGTCGTTTGCTTTCATTTATCCCTTTGGGCGAGCGTGCAAAGAGAGCTTGGCTCCTGGACCACTCGCGTCTTTCTTTTCACTGCACTGTTGATTGTCGTCTTTCATTTATCAGTTGCTTACTTCAATCTCCTGGATTCATCTGCTAACTTTTGTGTTGAATTTCCTGCTCGATTTTTCTTTTCCTGCAAAATAAACTCTTCTTCCATTTCTCATTTTTTATGTCGTGTAACTTTCTATACTGCCAATACAATTTTTATGAATTTTAATTGAGTTTCGTGTTTGAAATAATTAATTATACTTATCAATTATCTGCTTTCTGTAATATTAACTCGAAGTTTTTTGAGCCCTGCATATTGGATACCCCTCGGGGTATACAGGGGTGCAGGGTTTCCAAAATATATTTTACATAAAATTTGAATTTTGCGGTGTATCTAGGGGTGCGGGGTATACTGGGGTGCGAGGTATATTCGCGAAAATACGGTAGTATTTTCGTTTTGCAATATGAATTTGCTTCGTTTTCTCCAGCAGCTGTGTGGAGCCTGTGGCCCTAGGGAATGGATTAGTACATCAAACTAACTAGGGTCCCCAGTTCCCCTTTCACTCTCCGTTTTTTAAATGAGAATGAGTTTTTCCACAACACAAAGTTTGTCGGGTGTTTCTCCCGATCGTTTTCTAACGTAAGGGGGTAGGGCGCAAATGAGACCTCCAAAGGGTTTTAAACAATAACAATTTGATTTACTTACAATGTATTTACAATTACGATTAATTATATTCAACTTCTAATGATTTAAATCTAACACCGATTAAATAGATCTGAGAGAAATGAGAGATATGAGAGCGACCGTGTGTTACCTAATCTATTCGTTCTTGAATTCGTCTATGTTCTTCTATTCAGATGATTCTCAATAAAGTTCAACTTCTATTTCACGCTTCAATGTTAATTAAAAATTCTCTTCTATTAAAGAGGGGTTTCTCCTCAGTAAATAAGAAATAAGTCAGAATATATTTTATCAGAATTCATGAGCCTCCTGTTCGATTCTATCTAATCTTCTGTTAATACTAAAACAGGATAAAACTAATCAAACATCTGTCCAATCTGTGACAGGCAATATTGACTACTCCTACAACTATCTGCATCTGTCTCCTCCGATAGGTTCTATCATTCTCCGACTACTCGCCTTTGACTACTGAACACCAACAACCCTGCTAACCTTCTACTTCTCCGACTCTCACCCCGACTCTGCACCTAACACTAACTAAAAAGACTCGGTGTCAAAGGACACTCCAACCAATGATTGGTAGGATGGATCACACCATCAAACATTATCCGAACATTCCTACAAACGCGTCGTACATCTACAATGACTGACTCCACTTTACTCCTAATTCAATATCTAGTAATTAAAGAATAATATCCTGTTTCAACTCCATTCTAAATCTTTTCTAATAGTTTTATTTCAGTAAACTTTATTCAATCTTTTTCTAGAAGACCGTTTAGATAAGTTAAACATAGCTAATTCTGCTAACTAATTTCAACATTAAATAACTGATCAATAACTATCCGTCTTAAAATGACTAGGTAAAAGTTCTTTAAAATATAATAATAATCTATAAAATAACTGTTCTTACAAATTAAGCTTCATCTAAATGGAATTAATAAATATTTAAAAAGAATAACTAAGCTAAAATCCGAAACTTTAATAGTTAAACATTAATATGCGTTTACAACAAATGAGGGTGGGGGTTCTAAAATCCCAGGGTCCCACAGCTGCACCAGATTACATGTTGATGTTTTACTGTTTTTGAGGTTGAAATAAATAAGATTTTCTTTTTTAGTTCAGCAAAGTGTTTGGTGTTTTCTTTTGAGTCAATGTGTGTCCCTCTAGATGATGCCCGAACCCCTGATGGGCTCCGCCCTGTGGTTCCCCTAGTGCAATACTAGAACTACGTGTTGTAGGGGGAGGGGGGAGCTTGTCACATTTTAGTCCACATGCCCTTATTAGGAGCTTTAGCAAAGATCTACTTATAAGAATGCATGCTCAGTCTATACGTTTATCAGACCATCCATCGCCAAGCTGTCTCAAGGTGTCTTAAAGACAACCAAGTTGTCATGGTTCCTGATAGTCGAGGTTCTTGGTTCGAATCCGGGTCGCGAATTGTTCCTTCCATTTTTCAATTAAAAAATCATTACCTATGCTTGGAGACGCATCTCCAGTTAATAATTATTATTGTTTAACTTGAAAACTGTTTAACTTTTTCAAATTCTGTTTTCAGAAATTTGATCATCAAGGTCTTAGTTCAGCTGTATAAACTTTTCAAGTTTTTTTTTTTTGTGGACCCCTTTAAGTCGAATTCACGTGCCAAAATCGACTGTAAAGAATACCAAGATAATGGCAGGTCATATAAGAATCGATTCGTCAAGAATGAATACACTGTTACTTTCTGTTCATCTTTTAAGCATAGTTGATATGTCACGTGCACGTGATAAACGCTATGTCGAGGTTCAATAACTCAATCATTCGATTATTGTACTACGTTGAGCAAGAAAATAGATGTAAATTTGGAAAGAATTAAATGAATTTCCGGTGCTTATAAGTAATTTTAGCTAGACTTTAAAATCTGGAATTTAATATTACTTCTATGTCGCAGCTAAAGCTCCTTCTTGGAATGTTGCAAGATTTTATTTTCTGTAGTTTCTATTCAAAAGGGGGAGGCTGTGGCCTGGTGGGCTTTCACTGAACACAACTTCTGTGAAGTTAAGCTACATCAGGCATGACTCGTCACTGGATGGGTGACCATCCGTGATAGCCAATCTTTACCCCCCCGGCTGCTTTGACCATCATACAGCAGTCGTGAATCCAGGTCCATCCAGGGACCCAACTCGTTGGCCTCAGGCCATACAGGCCCTGGATGGACGTATTGGATCCAATTAATTAATAAAATAAAAAAAATAAAAAATAAAAAAAAATTGTTTCCAAACGTGGTGAGATTTATTTATTTATTTATTTAATGTAAAGGGAGATACAAATCGTCCATCCAGGGCCAGTATGGTGGGGGCCGACGAGGTAGGTCCCTGGATGGGGAACAAAGATACAATTTTTGATAATTTACAAAACAATTTTTAAAACATGGAGGGGAATGATGAGGGGCAGGAGTTAGGTGGGGGTGCAGAGAGGAAGTTCTTCAAATGGGATTTGAAAATATTGGTGCTTGGTGACGAACGGAGATTGGGGGGGGGGGGGGGGGGGGTTAGGGGGGGTGAACGTATTTTGCGGGCGATAAGAGATACTCTTGAGCTGGTAGTTACGTCTAATAGGGGCGATTGGGAAGGAATTTCTATTTCGTGTGTTGTAGGAGGGGGGGTGTTCTAACGGTTGTAAATAAAGGTTGGGGGAGGGAAGTAATTATAATGTTGTTAATTGCTTTATATATGAAAACTGCTAGGCTATAATGGTAGAGTTGGTGTATTGGGGTGAGAGACATGGGTAGGTTTACGTAGTTTTAATAAGGTATGTACAAACCATTTTTGCAATCTGTATAGATGTAGTAAGATTTGGTGGTTGAACCCCAAAATTGAAGACCATAGGAAAGCGAAGAGTGGATTAAAGCGTTATATAATAGGAGGATTTTGGGGGATAAGAAGTGAAGACGGGAGAAAAAGCCTAAGCGTTGGTTTAGCGTAGAAGCTAAAGTATTAATGTGGGTGTCCCAGGAGAGGTTATGACTTAAGTGGATACCCAGGTATTTAAAAGTATTGGCCGAGTTAATCTGTTGGGAGTTGTAGTTTAGTGAAAATTTGTTCTTTTCGAACTTTTTGTTGCGTTGGTGAAAGATGACATAAAGTTTTATCGAGATTTAGGGAGATAAGGTTGATTGTATTCCAATGTAAGAGTCTATTCAAGAATGGGTTGAAGGTTTCCTTGATTGTGTTTAAGGAAGAGCCAGCGCAGGATATTGTAGCGTCATCTGCGTATAATATTAACAATAGAGATGATGTTACATAAGTTAGGTCGTTTATAAATATGTTAAAAAGAAGAGGGGATAAAATTGAACCTTGGGGGATGCCTAAATTACGGGTGATTGTTGAGGATGTTTTATTGAATAAATGTAGGGTGTATTGTCTGTTTGAGAAGAAGCTGGAGAGCCAGGTTAGAGGGGGACTGTGGATATTGAAAAATTAGAGTTGAAATTTTATTTATGAGTTTCACTTCTTGACATTGGTTAATGGTTTTGTTCAGTTTTTTCTATTTGCCTTGCCATATTCTTACATGTTGTTTTTAATTATTTTTTAGTTGACTGAAGAACGTAATCATGATCTTGTTCAAGCATACAAGCAATATTTTGAAAAAAATGTGAATGCTTTCAACCTGGCACTTTTTATAGATTCTTACATAAAGTAAGTGCATGGAATTTCTTGTGATTTAAGAAAAAATAATTAGTTATTATGGAATACTTTTGTTTTAATCTTGATAACAAATTTGTCTATCACCGTAAGAATTCTATTGCATATAGTAAAAATACACTGCTGGCCATTGAAATAAGCCGCATGCATGAAATTAAAATCACATGCAGTACCAAAGGTGCATGCAAATGATTAAATGATACCGCTGAAATGTCACTGCAACACATGACTTAACGGGTGGTTGGAGCACCAAGTGCTTAAAAGGCCATAAACAACAGTCTTAGAAGGTCAGAGTTTTGCCTATTATGAGGCAGATCAATATGCCATGGCACCACGCTCTTGAAAAATATCACCACCCAGACCCATTCACAACTGGATCATCCAGCTGCACGAAGTTGGATAGTCTGCTCATCTTACCGGGCGGTTATAATTAAAGCTTTTGACTTCTGCGTGGGCTGTAAACCGCGTTATTGCACGAATAGGGTGAAACTTTGTGTATTGGCTATGCAGAGCATGGAGAAGAAAATTCCAACGGAAAAATTATTAGTGCATACTGTTGCCATCAGGAAGAAAAAGTGGCACTTCAAAATCATACACAGATTGTAGTAATGCACTACTGGAATGCTGTTAGAGGGAATGGAAGCAGTCATGAAATGGCTGCAAATGGAAGCAGACAACAGTAGTGTCTCCTATGAAATGGCTGCAACATGACGAATGATGTTGGCTTTCAGTTCAGGGAAGGTCCGTACACCTCCATAAGCACGATCCTTCAGGGTTTCTCACAGCCAGAAGTCAGGATTAAGGTCTGGTGAATGGCAGGCCATGTATCTGGAAAGTGGGTACGAAGAACACATTCATCGCTGAATTGGGTACGAAGAAGTTGCAATCCCGATGCATTACTGTTGCTGCTGTTCTGTAATTGAGCTTCACCAGGAGTGCATGTTCTTTCTTTCCCAATGACATGGTGACCTCTGCAGATTGGTTGTTCACAGATGCATGTGTGCCTTAGAATACGACGCCAGTTTTTCCCCTGGTGGCAACCGTATGCACTAATAAATTTTCCATTGGAATTCTCTTCCCTGTGCTCTATATAGCCTATACACAAAGTTTCATCAATGTCCATACAATAATGCAGTCTCCAGATCTTGGCTATCCAATCACTACTGTGTGCAATCAGACTCAATGCGTGCAGCCTTGAACACATAAGCTCTTGCATCATGTACGAGGGGCGATTGATAAATAAGGTCTCCATGGCTGTAACTTTTTTATT
>JAHWFO010059453.1:1533102-1553764 GCA_023313115.1 Rhysida immarginata
AATAAAAAAGTTACAGCCATGGAGACCTTATTTATCAATCGCCCCTCATAGAATAGGCACATGGTCCTCTCCAGCACACTACGGAGAGGGAAGATTGTCATTTTTACTGATGTGCTGTAGTACCAATGGGCACCACATCCAAAGAGATCTTGTAGTCTGTGGGGCCTGCATTATATTTGTTGATCTTAAGAAGAACCATTTATTGCTGTTCATATGAGGCTGGCCTAAAGACTGTTTACTTTTGACTCCTTTGTGTGACACATCTTAATGGCACCAGAACATCGACATTGAATGTCAGCATTGGCAACACATTATGTTTTCTAATGAGTTCCGCTTCAGTCTTCATGTAGATGATGGTTGTATCAGGTTTGGCCTGCAGAGGACAATACAGCGATCCTGCACTGATTTGTGAACATCATATTACCTGGACACCAGGTGGGGTGCCATCAGTTATGATTCCTGGTCATATCTCTGGATTCTCGAAGGAATGGATACTGCACAGCAATATGTCGATGAGATTCTGTGGCCTTATTTTCTGCCATTTTCGTGGCCTTATTTTCTGCCATCATGTAGCCAGTTAATACTCGTTTCCATACAGCTCGCATCATCCGACAAGGCTCTTCCCTGGTCTTCAGAATTAGTTATTGATAATCAATAATTTAAACATCTGTGTGGCATTGACTGTTCTCGAGTTATTCTTCAGATTGATTATTCTTATTGAACACTAATCTGATAGGGGGGCATTGCAGGATGATGTTTGTGTGCTGTTGCAGGAAGTATGGTGGAATGTGCCTCAGGACACTATCTGCCACCTATATGATGGAAATCTTAGTCTCATTGCTGCCTGTATAACTGCGAAGGAAGGTTCTACACACCATATTGACTTTGTGCTTTCTGGATCCTAAACAATGCGATCTTCATGTGTGAAACACTTATTACTCCTCGTTTATATTATCATTTATTTGCTTGTGATGGTTTAATAAAATTTCCCGTGTGGAGTGAGGGTTTAGCAATTTCTATGACCAGCAGTGTATTTTATATTTTAAATAAATTTATGATCATGCATAACTATAAATATAAAATTTCATGAGTCTACATAGCTTCACTTGCTAATAAATGCAGGATTGAGCTTAATAGATTTTAATTTTTTAGACGGAGTGATCTTGGTATCATCCGAGAATTGGATCCTCAGAAGAAGAAAAATGCAAGGATGATTAAGTAAGTATGAAAGGTTGAAAACGTTCTCGTTCTCTCCTTAATGTAAATGTTATTTTCAAGAAACCTTTAAAATTTAAGGCCTAGTTACTCTTAAGAGTCATAAAAAAATGAACTGCACACGTTCAAGTTGGTTTCAATCGGCATTTAAATGGAAAATCAAATATTCCAAGGCATCTGGGGGTCTAGGCTGAGCTCATCGACAAGCAGTCGACTGTCGACAAGTGTCGATGGTCACATGGTTAATGATGCATTTGTCGATTCGAGCTAGCATGAACATGACTTGTCTACAGAGTCTACAGTGTACAGACTCTACACCATCGATTTTCTAGTGTAGACTTTGACCATCGACAACTGCCTTATTCTTGTCTACAATTCAAGAGCAGTCGATTATGCACTTGGCGATGTTATTTCAGAATTTAGCAACAGATTTCTTATTAAAATCTTTTTTCCTTCGTTTCCGGCCTGCAGGCTAAAAGCACATAGCTCAAGAATACACATTTTCTAAAAATATTAACAAAAATTGTTTAAAAATATTTACATACATATTTTCTCTTGTGCTATGAAACTTGAACTGTGAAAATAATAATATAGTGTGTCTACAGGTATGTGTTTATGTATGTATTTATGTGTATACATGGATAAATGTGTAAAATTATGTGTAAATGAGTGTAAACTTGTGTATATCAGTGTATATCATCTAGCCATATGTGTGTAAACTTGTGTATAAATGTGTAATATGCCACTTATTGACTATTAGATTTTGTCGAGATCGACATCTTGTCGATGAGTTCAGCCTAGACCCCCTGGTAGGTTACCTGTATTTGAAACCTAACACTAATGGAAAAAGGCACGTTTTTAGTATTTTGTTCATTATCTTTATGGACTGGGTATACTGGAGCAGCCATCAGTGTGTTGGTGACTGCCTGGTGGACAGATACCTCTTTGCTAACAATCTTACCCTCCTTGGGTCTTCTTTCTAACCTTCAGCAGGTACTAGATCAATTTGCAGCCATGTGTGAAGAGTTTGTGTGGCTAAGGCTAAGGTTCTGATCCTTTAAAGACAGCCTGCTCTGTGCTCTCTCCATGTTAGGAGAGTCCCAATGAAACAGGTGGAGAAGTTCTTGTATCTCGGGACTGCATTCATGAATGATAGGTGACAGGACAGGAATTGGATGCTCGGATCTGTGCAGCAAACTGTGGCAGTCTGTGATAACAAAACATGTTGGTAACACTCTAAAAGCTATGTTCCACATGATGCCCTTCAGCACCAATGCACAACTGAGCACGTAGTTTCAAAGATGCCATCACTCTTGTTACCATATCAGATGTAATGGATTGGCAGGCAGTCGGAATTCTCTGTTGCAAATCCAGCATAGAAGTTGGCTGAGTGGCATAAACATTGTCCTTAAGGTAACCCCACAAAAAGAAGTCATTAGGGGAAAGATCTGATGAGTGTGCAGGCCAATGAATTGGGCCACCCCGGCCGATCCACTGACCTGGAAACATTGCATCGAGATGATCACAAGTAGCTGCCGCTGAATGGGCTGGAGCCCCATCATGTTGATACCATACCCTTCGAAGTGATGCTAAAGGAAGCTTATCTGCAAATTCTGCCACTACAACATTTATTATCATGTCTCTGTATCGTGCAGCTGTCAACGTCCCTTCGTAGAACAATGGACCAACCAATCCACCATTGATGATTCCACACCAGACATTCACTCTCCAATTCAACTGGTGCACAGCTTCTCGTAACCATCTAGAGTTTTCTGTTGCCCAATAATGGAGATTGTGTTTATTAACCAGACCATCTCGAGAGAAGCTGGCTTCGTCTGACCACAAGACCCAATTGAGAAAGCCTGGATCATCGTCGATGCGATTTAGCAGCCAATTGCAGAACTCAAGACGAAAATCGTAGTCTGTTGGCTTCAATCCTTGGTGGCAGTGGACATGATATGGGTGGAATCCATGCATATATGAAGTAATCTTAATACTGATTGATGACTGCAGCCAGCTTCTTCAGCAACTGATCGAGTACTACAATGAGGATTAGCATAAACAGCAGCTAAAATGGCTGTGTTGGAGTCCTCTGATGTGACAGTTGTTGGTCTACCTTGCCGGGTCTGATGACTGACACTTCCTGTTTGCTAAAATCGTTGAACAACCTGGCGAATTGTCTTAGAAGTGGGAACTCTAGCATTGGGATATCTAACTTGGTATTCCCTGGCTGCACCTTTGTAATTATGTGCAAATCCAAAACATAAAACCATACCAACCATTTCTTCTCTACTGTATTCTGCCATTTTTCAGACCTGATTGGCAGTTTCTTCCCCATTCATCAAAAAGCTTCAGCATTTAAAGGGCTAGTGGATAAAACCCAACAGGGGGGGACAGGAAGATGCAAATGCAATGTGAGTGCCAATTAGCATTTGCAATTAACGTTTTTTGGGAACCGTTGGTCTGATTTGAATGATTTTTTTTTGTTTTGTTTGTTTTTTTATGCTGAACAAGTTTGCAATTGGGTTTTTTTCTCTATCCCTTACGGTTTTTGAGATAAATTTTGAATGTGTCCTAATTTGCATATTTGGGATGATGAAAAGTGCACCATGGGATAGGCCACCCACAACTTCCTATTCATTGGATTCATCAAAATTGACATATCTGCTTCGGTTCAAAAAATAAAAGGGGGGGACAGACTTATGGACCACCCTGTATAAGTTGAAAGTGCAAAGGTCACAGAAACTCGTGCACTGGTATATCTGCTTCTGTCGAGTTATAAACAAAAAAGAATTTGTATAACCATTCAATTAGATTTACTTTATTCTTACTCACAGAACAAAAATGCTGTGTAGTGTATTCTACATTTGAGCATCATTTCATTGACCTTAGAAATGTACGTCAGTGTTAATTTACAAATAGATACATGCTAATTATCTTAACAAAATTTCACGGATTACACAGTTGTAAATTTAACTATTAGGACCATTGGAGAATGTTTTTCCTTGTTTGGAATATGATCTGAACTGAAATCTAAAGGTCTGCTTTGTTTATGCGAGGCTTGTGAACAATTGTTGTCAGTTCCACTTCCTGTGGTACACAAGATATGCATGCCTACATTTTGAAAAAAACACTGTAATTTTAAGGATATACAGTCGAACCCGAGTAACTCGAACTCTGATAACTCAAATTCCTGGCTAACTCAAATGATACACTAAGTCTCATCCCCTAGACTGTTTAATTAATAGAAATTTCACTCGTTAACGCAAACAAATTTTTAATAAATCCCAGATAACTCGCAGAAATATTTGGTTTTAGTGAATTGATATTCTTACATTTAAAGCATAAAACTATATTAAAATATTTCAAAAATTAATACAATACAGACCAAATTCAATTCTCCATCAACGTTCGCAAAAGATCTAGGAGTGCTCGAACGCCCTCCCCCCCTCCCTCTTCCCTCTCTCCTCACGTGCAATCAAATAAGTAGACTAGCTGTACATAAGAAAATCAAGAAATCAAGAAGATGATAAATTAAAAGAAATCGCAAAAACATTACAAGCCATTTGAAAATAATACGAAAAGTATTGAAGAATTAACATGAAAATAAAAGTTATACTGTTTGACTAAAGAAATGATTGATCTGTTGCTTTACAGTCTCTCTCTTTTTTTCCAAGCTATATGAAAGTGGGCCTTAAGTTCAGGCAATCTCCTCGAAAAGCTTTGCCAGTTGAAACTTTATTTCATTTTTCAACTTTAATTTTGCGTCCACATAAAGAAAACGACACAAGAAACTTTCGCAGTTGCTGGCAGCCATTGTGGAAATCGAAACTTAACCTGAATAAAAAATTGAGAATCGAACTTGTTGGTTGCCAGCGTTCAGTGGGAGAATGAAAATGGAAAAAGCACCCATGCTCGATTAAAGCAGTTTACATGTATAAAGTCAACTGGGATTTGGCCGAGTTTTTGGCACCGTGGAATTATGAAGGGGGTTGTTATCAGTGCACAATGAAGCACCTTAGGGTTGGTGCAAGCCACTGTACCCCTTGATTGAGCATACGACTTTGGACATGTAATATGTTGTCATTGTAAATAGATTGTTAAGTTTTACTTATTGAAGTTTCTAGTTATCGAATAAATTCTGTTTTTAGGGGCCAACATAGTTACTTGTGTATTTTGTTACCGTTTATTCATTGAACTTACAAGGGAATCTCTCGAACATGTATGTCACAGATTGCCACCAAATTGAAATATCTTACTCATCTGAAGCTACTATAGATGCTTGCAAAACAACAAAGTGCAAAATTTTGTTTCTTTCAAAATAAACTGCGAAAACGAAAAAATTTGAGCACACACAGCCATACAAGGACTCCATTGTTAAAGCAGGCTGGGTGTATTAATGCGCTTAACGGAACTTCTTTCTACCACTACTCAGCAATAAGCACGAATCCATTTCATCATGAAATCAATGGAAGTAGACAGCAGCAGACGGCAATTGAATGGCTTCTCAAGTTTCTAAACAAACTTAGTTTTTAAAACTAGATTATTACAATTAGCTAATTGCCTTCCAGTAAAAATTGTGTAGAATAATTAATAACCATTTCCTTAATTTATTATTTCATTTTATTAAGTAATTTCGGTAATCAAATACGGGGCTGGCTTCATGTGCAACGTCGGGTAATGTTGCGTTGGTGAGGGGGTATGTATCGCAGTGCTTTGTAATTTTAAATAAAAATAGTATTCCTGGAAGCTTACCTCATCTTATAAATTATTTCGAGACGAATAATTGTACAGCAAAATTAAGTTTTCTGCTTAATAACAATGCTCTATCTGCAATTCTTTGGCGACTGCCGCTAACGATTTTGCTTCCCTTTTTACCGCCATGTTTGTTGAACTCTGTATTTCCGGAGCGCTCCGCTGCCACGCAATGCTTCCACGGTGTGCTTGCGTGCAAAAATAACGTGCACTGATAGGCTGTATGGGGTTCCCTTGTTAGTTAAGATTAATTAAAACATGTGAACTCCATTTTAATTGAAAGCCTGTGTAGCATCCGGTTATTTCCCGTCTAATGCATCCACACACCCTGCAGTCGGTCTCGCGTGGGTTGTCCCATTGGATGCAAGCAGAGTCGGCCCAGCCCATGTGATTCTCATGATTGAATCATTCACAGGATTCTCATGATTGAATCATTCACAGGAAGGGGTAATTTCACAAAAGCATTTTGAATTATATTTTCTTGTACTCTTGGCCATGCAAAATGCAACCATTTGAAAGACAATTCAAACGTTTGCCTCGACATCTTCAAAAAGTTTAATTGATAGGAAACATCAGTACAAGTTGTGTTCATGTACTGCATTTATTACTGTGTCTGCTCCAGTTAATGACTAAGTAATTTGCCTTATTCTTAGATGATAATTATTACAGATTTCAAGCAGAAAAACTGTTGTTGGGGCAGCCATTTTGAAAAGCTAAAGAGGCAACATCCCAGGTTTTCTTAACAGCAAATAAAAATTGGCTTTGCCTATTAAAATTTACAGTAAATAAAAATAGAGTATTATCTTAATAAATATTTTTCTGTGGTTCTCACTTTGCATTATTCTATAAAATATTCATTAAATATAATTTCTTAATGTTTTTTTACTGTGATATAAAATCTAAATGAAAAATACATGCATAATTTTGATTTTGTATGTTATTTGTTTAAAGGTGTCCAGTTATGATGATAACAGGAAATTCATCTCCGCATGTTGATGATACAGTTACCATGAATGGTAGACTCGACCCAACCAATTCCAATTGGATGAAAGTAAATTTTCCCATTTATTTATAGATTTTATACGATGAAAGTAAATATTATATTTGTATTGCAGAAAAAGCAGCTACTAATACAGGGTTATTCATGCTTCCCTCTGGGGTTTTATCAATGGGTTGTGCAAAATATATGACAGCTAGGGCAAAAACACTCTTATCCTCTCCCAAGTTTATGGTGGACCCAATAATTGCTCAATATGTGAACTTTACTGTATTGGCTCGAATATAAGCTGATGTTTTTATCCGAAAAACTGAAGCCGCAAAACCAACCCTCAGATTAGATTCGAGACTGACTCAAATTCCCCCCCCCCCCCCTCCCAAACCCGACGCTGTTAAAAACAGTCTCATCCAGCTACCTCCTACTTAACCTGTCATTGTAGAATCAATTACATGTCATTTCAAAATGATAATCTATCAAATTATGTTACTTTAAGATAGATAGCAAAATGTAACTTTCGGGATAACTGTCCAGACAGAACGTTTTTCACAAACTTTTTTTTTTTTTGAGCACAGACAAATCACAAATAGGCCTAAGTATGCATGAAGAATTTGACTAAAGTTAATTTTTAAAGCTAACTTTTACTTTGGTTTTTATGCACATTTCCTAAATCATTTTTCACTTAAGGGATGCGATATTTTATTACTGTGATAGACGTGCATGAATACACTTTTGGGACTATGTTGTATTAAGGACGTGCAAAAAAACGAAATTATCGGTAAATGATTATAAATTGTCGAAATCCCAATGACTGAAATATAAAAATCTTGCAGGATATCCTAAATTTTTCCTAAACGGAATAAAAGCATGGAAGAGGTTAATTTCATAGATAAATTTTGAGAGTTGTTCCCTGACTTCCCGGGAGAAACTCTTACCCACCCCCCATCCTTCATCCATCCCTGCTGCGATATTGAGTTCTCTTCTTGTTACATTTACCTTTATTTTAGATAATTATAAAAACGATGTAACACATGATTAAGAGCAAATACCGTTTATTTATTAAGAAAATCACAATGGAAAAAAATAGAGTCAAGAAAGACGGCGTGGCGAACATTAACGACGGGCGGCCGTGATTCTCATCGGAACTTCATGGCCGGCCGTTGCTAATGTTCACTGACACAAGCTTTCATAACTTTTGTCTGTAAATTTAATATAAAAAACTATGGAAAACCATTTACTTAAGTAGAGATGATACAGTAATGAATTGAGATAATGAACACGACTGAAGATGGACAAACTATTAATAATCAGAAAGATTCATCAGAGAAATCTTAATGTAATTTAAAGAATCAAATGAAATTTTAGTCACAACTTTGGAGTGAATAATTAAACTGAATGTGATTTTTTTTTTAATATTTGTGTTTTATACTTTTGGTAAATATTTACAATACTACGGTAGGTAAGGTGGCAGATTTAGTCCTGTATTTCACTTCCACCGAATTGTCAGTCACCGAATTGTCGTAGACCCATAGGGATCTATCGAGAACCCATTTAAGTAGGCCAAAGCCACGAAAATCCATAGCCAATGGGTCCGGCCATTTGATAGGTATTATTGCTGAATGCAATGGAGCGGATTCCAGTATCTTCTTGCATGCATTCCAGGAACAGGCTAGTTGATGCGGCAGTGTGATTCGAAGCCTTGTCTTGGTGCAACCATACCTTGTTTACCTCTATACCTTACAAACTGGGGATGTCACTGATAAATATGGGGGTTAGAACATTAATCTGATAGTACATGGAGTTAATTTGGCTTTTGACTCAACTCAACACTTGTGTGCTAGTTTACACTGAAGAGCCAAAACATTATGACCACCTACTCAATATCGCGTTGCACCACCTTTGGCCTGCAAGACAGGTGCAGCTTGCCTTGGCATGGATGCCATAAGTTCTTGGTAGATGAATGGAGAGGGGTTGTACCAAATGTCTAAGCAGTGATCATGCAAAATCAAGATATCCTGACATGGTGATATTGGATTAAGATCCGGTGAGTTAGGTGGCTAGGGCATTAATTTGAATTCATCCTTATGCTCCTCAAATCGCTCCAACACAATTCGAGCCTTGTGACATGGGCTATTGTCCTGCTGGAAGATTCCACTTCCAGTTGGGAAGACAGACGCCATGTAAGGGTACAACTAGTCTGCAATGATGTTCAGATAGTCCACAGCTTTCATGGTCCATTCTACCACAACTATGGGTCCCAGAGCCGCTCATGAGAACATCCCCCAAAGCATAATACCGCCACCACCAGTCTGTATATAGCATACTGTACAGGCGGGGAAGCAACTGTTCGCCTGGAAGTCTGCGTACCCTGACACGACCATCGACGTGATGAATAAGAAATCGTGATTCATCAGACCAGGCAACTCTCTTCCACTCATCCATGGTATGTTCCTGGGCCCACTGTAGGTGTAGTTGACAATGACTCTTGGTCAACAGAGGCATATGAGTGGGACGTCAGCCGCACAGTCCCATATCCAACAGTGTCCGCTGAACTGTGTTCCGAAAATCTGCACTTGGACCTGCATTGTATTGGGCTGTCAGCTGAGCCACTGTCTGGCGCCAATCTTGCTTTACCAAGTGGGACAGTCTCCGACATCCTTTTTCTTTGATGATGCATGGGCGTCCAACACCTTGGCATCTATTGCTAGTTTCATCGTCATTTATCCACTTTACATAAATACTAACAACGGCAGACCGTGAACAACCTACCAGTTGTGCAGTTTCGGAGATAATCGTTCTGAGTCTTCAGGCTATTACAATCTGCCCTCTATCAAACTCGCTTAGATCAGCAGCCTTTCCCATCACTTGCAAAATTAAGTGCAAGACTGATTCCTTACCTTCTCCAGCAGCAGTTAAATACCATTCCTACTTAATTATGTGCTTTCCACATGATCGAGACAAGTTCATTCACCAGTGTGGTGATGGTCATAATGTTTTGGCTGTTCAGTGTATTTTGTTTAACTGCTCCCGTTTTATAAAATTAAATTTTTTCTTCCATGAAAACTTTTTTTCTAGTTACAAGACTGTGGCCACGTTCTAGAAGAGCAACCAGCCAAAGTGAGCGAAGCCATCCGCCTATTTTTGCAGGGCCAGGGCTATGGTAAGCAACTCAGGATAGCACCTGCATTATCAAGATAGCATTTCGAAAACTTGCTTTAAAAACACTTGTTTATATCTGTGTATTGCTAAATGTTACGCTTTAAAATAATTTTAAATAAAAAGAAAAAGGAAGCAATGGCTTCAGATTTGTTAAGTACAGAAGTTCATAAAATGATCATCTGATAAATTTTTTATTATTATTGTTGTTGCGAGGATCTTAAAAATAATTCATGTTTCTATCCTCTTTAAATTTTAGATTGCTATTGTATTAAGACAAAGGAAATTTTTGAAATAAAATTAATTTTTATTTTTTATTTAAGTTCTTAAATTCTGTAACTTTCACGTAAATCTTGCACAAGAGCTGTTTTAATACAATAATTCTGCATAAAAATTGCATTAATAACATTAAAGTCACAGGGGAGGAAGGGGGGGATGAGCATGCTTCACAGTTTATACGAAGAAAATTTCATTGTTGTTCTTTCCCCTTAATGACTATGGTGTGTTGTATTTTTTCTGGCATGTCATTGGTTTTGGATTACTTTCTTCAGCACGACTTGAGAATGGTAACGTCACTATTTTCTTTTTCCATAAATAATATTATAACCAATAAGGTAGTAAGAAGAAGAGTATTTGATTTCCTGTAGCCAACGACTATAAATTTAACAAACATGGCCATGATATCTATTTAAAAAAAAAAAAAAAAATTAAACATTATGCTGATTTTTTTTTCTTTGCTTCTAATGTAAATGTTTTTAAAAATTTATTAACAATTGAAATTTCTTATACCTGCCATTATGTTCTGCTGCTAATACAATTTATTCACTTTACAAGCGGTCATGACACGGAGGAGAGTATCAACTTGTTCTGCTGAAGGTAACATCTCGATACAGAGTGCAATCCCCAATCCTTTTACTCCCTTTCAAGCTTCACTTGTAGATAGTTTTAAAACAGATGATGCCAAATGCAATAACATTAGTCATAAGCTCATGTATTTGTAAAGTTTACAAAGTTTTTATAACACCCGAGCAGTCTCATCATTGATCCAACCTTGTGAGATTTCGTTAAAAATTGTTGAATTCATTATTTAGATTAAAATTTGAACTGAACATTTTTTTAAAATACAGGGATTTGCCAATTAGTTTATGCAGTTTACTTAAACATTTGAGTCACATTAATGTAACCACCTCCCATTTGTGATGTCAGCACTAAATAACCAGTCACAGAATGCACTCAATAAATGACGTGTAGGCATTCAAAAAACATTTCAATTGTTGCAATGTTGTAATGGAGCAGTTTATCAGAATGGAATGAAAACGTAGCAGCATTTCAGAAACTGCAGAGTTTGTGAACTGTTTGCATGCTGCTGTGGTAAAAGCGTATGGTGCATGGCAAAATGGCGCTATAGAAAATAAGCAATATGTAGTTGTAGAAGCTTCTTTGTGATTTTCTTTGATCAACATACCAGTCCGACGCTACTTGATAGAAGCCACTATGTCCTTCGCCACTGATGTTTGCTCCACTGACCACATGCCTGCTGTGGTCTACATTGAAATGCCTGCATGGATTCTTCACAATGACAGATGATGATGACAATTCGACTTTATTTCTTAGATGATGATTGCACTTTCAAGGATGATCATTGTTCCATCCCTCTTTGGTTGAAGCAGTTCAGTATACGCTCCAAGACGTTCGAGCTCGCTGCTCCTCATCTTCATAGCATTCATTTGCTTGCTCAACAGTTCAGTTCTCTGTTGACGCCGTCTTTTCTCTTTCTCTAGAACTTCCTGCCAGACTTAATGGAAGAGAGAAGGATTTTTCTGGAACAAAAGAATTCCTCTCTCTCTCACCATTAACTGCAGTTTGAAAAAAATCTTCCTGGCCAACATGTCATTTCTCCTGTTACCAATCTGCTGCTTCACCATCCATCCCCCACATGCCTCGTGTTCATCATCATAGATGAGAGGCAGAAGCTGCAAGCACTCAATAGTGGTCTTGTTATTGCTCAGTCTATTTGTCCCTTCTCAGACAATGTGCTATCAAAGGAGAGAAGGAAAATCTGTTCGTTTGCTTGCGCCATTGGGGGGGTGGGGTCTGGCTTGAATTATATTTTAATAATTACTTAACAATTGTGAGAGTGGAAGTTTGAACCCAGATTACTACCTTGAGGTATTTGTATTGTCACACCATTGCTTCATCCAGTTAAATGGGATCCGACTAGTAAGAGAACCGTTAACTACATGAACATAAAATCATACATTACACCTTATTCACATGAAGTATGTAAATAATTTATCCTTTTGAATTCATTAAAGATTGGGACATATTTTCACACAAAGATTTCACTGGATAAAAAGATTGACTTATTGGTTGATGTATACGTATAAATGGAAAACTTTTCCACGGAATGCAAGTGAATCTGAATAAATTAAGATTGAAGCAGGGATTCTCTGTTGCATACTACCATTATCATCCAGCTTAATATGAATGGAAGTCAGCAAATAGGCCACAAATGGTGATTTAAAATACTAGCAAGGGAACCATCAGAAGCTGTATCTGTTTCACGGCAATTGAAACATTTTACTCGCCTGAATATACCATTGATGCTTGCAAAATAAGAAGTCATAATATTTTGTTTCTTTTAAAATGAACTACGAAAACAAAAAGATGAGTGTACATAGTTATATAAAGAATCCATTGTTACACCATTGTGCACATTAATACACCTACTGACGCTCTCAACAGAATTTCTTTCCTCCATCGCTCAACAATATACATGAATCCACTTAACATGAAAGCAATGGAACTCCTTCCCACGAAGGAGCAGCAGATGACGCAGGAATGATTCTAAACTAACTTTTATTTTTTTAAAAATAAATTATTAATAATTTGCTAATTGCCATCCAATAAAAAAAAAAAAATCTGTATGTTAATTAATAACCATTTCCTTAATTATTTTGATAGCCCAAAGCAGCAGCATGTGTGAGTGTGTCCTGTGCAGAATGAGCTGGGGCATTATCGTTATCAGTCCTTTGTCAAGTTCAAATGTCGTGCAGGATGTTGAAAACTTATCCATAACTGATTTTTACTTTTTCCGGTGTCATCTCGGTAGTGATATGCCGGTCTTCAAGCACCACGGCCTTCTTTTCTCTTGCAATTCCCGGTTCTTCATAGAGAGTTGGTCTGCTACTTCGTTATTCATCATTCAAACTTGTTTGTCCACACTTGAAGCTTCTGCACCACCTAATCACCGTCTCATATGATGGTGCATTGTGACTGTACACTTCCACCAATTCAGCATGGATTGTTGCAGCATTGTTCCTCTTCAAATGCAGAAAACGAATTACCGCACCGTACTCCACTTTATCAGTGGTCTGCGCCATTTTGTTTTGATTCCTCTAGCGGTGTGTTTAGGTACTGTGGCACGGGGATTTCAATATGTACCAGAATTAAAAAAAATTAATTACGTAGCTTTATTTTTTCGAGGTAACAATAAAACTTTGACTACACCTCGTATATTCCTGCCGAAAACATTATCTTGCCCTCTGTATTTTGCTTCACCGGCAAATACATATCATCATCACTGTAAAATTTACGATGATTACCAAAGCAAAATGTTATGGTGCTCCCTTGCGAATGGTTGAATACTACATAGATTTTTTATTTTACTGGTTGACAATTAGCTAATTTTAATAATCTAGTTTTAAAAATAAAAGTTTGTTTAGAAACTTAAGAAGCCATGCAATTGTCGTCTGCTGCTTCTTCGTAAGAAGTAGTTCCATTGCTTTTGTTTGAAGTGTATCCATGCACATTGTTAATTGGTGGAGGAAAGAAGTTCCGCCAAACAGATGTATTAATGCACACACCGCTTCACCTATGCGCCTAACAATGGTGTCTTCGTATGGTTGAGTGTGCGCAAACAAAGTAGTTTTGTTTTTACAGTTTATTTTGAAAGAAACAAAATAGTGCGATTTCTTATTTAGCAAGTGTGAATGGTTTTTGCAGGTGAATAAAATATTTCAATTTGGTTTGAAACTGTGAGATACAGTTTCGGATGGTTCCTTTGTTAGTATATTTAAGTCACCGTAAGTCACTTATTTATTTGTAATAGAATAATTGATATTTGTAAACTAGTGCAATTAATGGCTAAAAACACCAACTAACTTTTTCATGTTAATAATTATAACTTTCTACTTTTGACTTGTTTTTTAAGTCACTATTAAATTGAGTTACCATTTACTTTGTCACTTTTTAGCAATATTAGATTGTGCAATTTGGCATCATCTGTCTCCTGAAACATCTCTCCTCCTTCGTAGAAATCTTAGGATTGCTAGTTCCCCTTCCATTAATTTAACAAGGAAATTTAAAATTAAGTTAAAAACTTCTTTTATGATTAATTAAATCATTTAAAAAAAACATCAAATACATCAATTTCCATGGCCATTATGAAAAAATTAAAGATTAAAAAAAATTCAATCAAATACCAGACCATAAAATTTTGATTCTATTCATGCATGCGGGAAATTTTCGTTAATGGAATTCTAGTTTCTTTGTGGTATTCTAGTTTGATTTGGGAACACTTGGTCATGGGGCTTGGTGCCAGTTAAATGATGGTTTAGAAACGTATCTTTAAAAAAAAGTACAAAATTTGGTATAGCTTTTATAATGTGTTGCAGTTCCATCACTGTCAAGGACAAAGCTTGCCATGTCACGAACTCAATCGGTCGACGAAGACTACTTGGCTAATATCACCAGACAGGAAGTTCGCATCACAGAGAACCCTATTAACGAAGATGCTGTCTGTTAATTACTCGATACCAAACTGTGTTCTTCATTGTTAACAACTTATCGTAGAGTTATTTGCAAGTTCCAGGCACGTAACTGTTTCCATCATCTTTATAATTTTTCTTTAAATTCTGGAACTAGTCTCTCATTCGGTGTGGCAAATCTTTGAATAGGAAAAGATGTTTATATTAATTTCAGTGGGCTCTTTCGGTTATATTTTAGGCGAGCGAATAGTTTTCTCAGTACCAACCATTCAGAAGATAAATTTAAAAGAATCTCAAAGAATGTTTTAGTTGCCAAATATTGGCAAGATCTTTTATTGTTGTTTATCTCTTTTGTAGGCTATTTTACATTCATACTAAGGAAAATCTGATTTGATTTTATTTTTTTTTAAGAAAAGCCTCTTTAATTTTAACCCTCCACAGGAAACCTTCAATCTAGATAGGCAAACAGATATATTACACACAAAAGTCTAGACCTAGTTACATTTAAGCCATAACTCCCAACTAAATAAGCAATAGTCTTTTTTAGAACAGTAAACGTGTGTTCACATGTAATAATACTAACTAGAGGCAGTGCATTAGACCTATTATAATAATACTATGCCCATTTCTTATGAAGTTGTAGCTAATAATGGGACTAGGAAAAAGAAAGCTGATGGTAAACGATGACAAATACTGTTATCTTTCAATTATTTTCAATATATAAGTTGTTTTTTTAAATTTTTTTAAAAAACTTTAAATTTTTTTGTTAATGTTATTTTTTTACGACAAAACATATATTTGCACAATTGCTGTAATTATTTTTGCTAAGTTGAGCCCAATAAACACCCACTTCAGGTAAAAGGTCTCATTCAAATAAACATTACAATCGCAGTGCAGATGGAATTGAAAAATAAAAAAAAAATAATTAAATAAATAAATGAATAAATAAATATAAAAAAACCTTTTTGCAAATACCACTCGTATGTATATTTTTCTGTACAGTAGTGTTTTTACACTATATCTTATTTTACACTTTTATATTTCCATTTGACGTTTTTAAAATTATATTTTACCAAATGCCAAATCCATGAAATGCCATGGCAAGGATAAAGAATAATAATCAATTTAAACCTATTTTTTAAGCATTAATAATTCTACATATATGATTGTTATTACCATATTGAATTATGAGCACGAATTGTTGATGATATAGTTTGTTGCAGAAATCAAAAAGAAACATTATATAAACAGGCTTTTCATATTGTAGACATTTGTAATCATTGTTATACAATTACATTCGAATTGTATTGTTTCAAATGTGAAGTTTTACGCAATGCTCATTAAAAACACATGTTCAATGTTGCAAAGTTTTATTTTCTTTCTTTTGTCGTACAAAATTGTCTACAAGTTTTTTATTAAAAAAGAAAAAAAGCGGGGAGAGGAAAGATTATGAGCCCTTAACTTTTCTAATATTAGCTTCAATTGTATCCCACTGTTCACGAGATATACTTTTGAGGACGTTGAATTCTCCTGAAATATTCACGTACATTCCTCCATCGAATGGAATAACCTAGTTAAAACATTAAAAACATTTTTCAGTTATGATATAACAAAACAATCTTTACAGACAAGTCATATCACATAAAATCGGGTAATAAAAAAAAAATAAAAGAGTTTATTTTCCTCATATCTATTAGAAAACCCTATGAAATCATAAGATGGAATTCCAAATAGTTCAACCAGTATTAAATTATTTACAAAATCAGGCTTGCCGCTTTGATGTGTGAGCAAGACCCGGGATACAACAATGGCTCGTGCAACGTCCTTGAAGCGACAATTACATCATGAGCAGTTAACATTTTAATTAAATTAAATCATTTCACATTAATTTTTTTATACCAGGTGATCTAAAGTCAGTAGACTTTTTAAAACCTTATAATTATTAAACTATTTACAATAAAACGGTGCGGTTTGCACAGAAATGCTCAGAAACACGGGGGATTTTTGTTTATAATGAAAAATATATTTTTTATATTAGTTACATTTTTGACAAAAAGGTGGCACTGGAGTTTTATGTAGAATACAATCTTATCATGAAATAAGCAGATGAGTTAATTGTGCATTATCTTGGCTCTAAGCATGTTATTTTGATGTTGCTTTAAGAAACGCTTCGACACAAGCAATTTTCGAAGATTCAAGAAACTGAATTTAAAACTCCAGTGCCACCTTTTGGTCAAAAATGTAACTAATATAAACATTTTTTTTCATTATAAACAAAAATCCCCTGTGTTTCTGAGCATTTCTGTGCAAACCACATCATTTTATTGTAAGTAGTTTAATAATTATAAGGTTTTAAAAAGTCTACTGAATTTTGGATCACCCTATACTTCTAAAAGGAATTCCACTTTGAAATTGGGTGGGCATTAGGACAAACATCAAGAAATGTGCTAATATCTTTTTTTATATTATATACATTGTTCTTTAATTTCAATTATTTTTGAAATTATGTAGTTATTTTTAAGCTTTAAAATAACTATGAATTAAATCTGTAAGATGTACAGTTTCAAAGAAACATGTATATAGAACACCTTAACTGGCCAATCTCTCTCCTCAAATGTTTTTATAAGAAATTATGTTTGATCAAAATAAACACGGTGGTGTAATAAATAAAAAATAAAAAAAAACAAACCTTTGAACCTTTTATAAAAATATAGTTTTTTAAGCATTTCATTTCACATAGAATGACTCCGATGTAAAATACGAGGTGCATTCAAGTTGTAACACCTCAGGACTGGAAGCAGATAGAACATGCAGTCTGTTTTAAAATACGCATGCACTTGTTATGAATGCGTGACAGAAATGGCAGCACAGTACAGCAAACTTAGCGGCATCAGTGAAAGTTAGGACTACTTTTCATACTTAAAATGGCAACATGTTCATTACAAGAACAGCGTGTAATCATTCGTTTTCTCCATTTGCATGGTGAGACACCGATTGAAATTCATCGCCGGTTGAGTGAAACGTGTGGTGATGGTATCATGGACATGTCTAATGTGTGTTCGTGGGTGCGACAGTTCAAAGAAGGCAGAAGGTCCTGCGACAACAAACCAAGACAATCTCGGCCTTGCACCAGCTGGCCTAACGACATGCTCGAGCGAGTGGAGAAAGCTGTTTTGGAGGATCGCTGAATGAGTGTGGAACACATTGCCTCCAAAGTTTGCATTTCCGTGCAATCTGTGTGCACAATCTTGCATGAAGACCTGAAAATACGACGCTGCAGTTTCTTCGTGACAACAACTTTGAAGTGATTTCTCGTGCTCCCTACTCACCTGACCTGGCTCCTAATGACTTTTGGCAGTTTCCAACGATGAAAGACACTCTCCATGGTCGCACATTCACTAGTCGTGCTGCTACTGCATTAGCGATTTTCCAGTGGTCAAAACAGACTCCTAAAGAAACATCTGCAGCGGCCATGGAAGCATTACATCGCCATTGTGAAAAATGTGTACAGCTGCAAGGAGATTTTGTAGAGAAGCGACAGAGGTTTCACAGTTTTCGTGATTAGTTTGTGAGGAAAAAAAAAATCGGAAGTGTTATAACTTGAATGCACCTCGCATATAACAATTAACTTATGAAAAGTAGATAAAATAAAATAAATTAAAATACACTTCAATTTCCTTCTGCAAAATAATAAACTCTTCCAATAACTGAACCACATCCCTTGGATTATAATTGGTGAAATGAATATTTTATCTGCTCTTCATATTACTGGTATGAAAATCCTTTTATAAATTATTACAGGATTAACAGCATTGATTGATTTAATATTTTTTCAAGTAATATTTCCTCAAAATTTTATTTAAAATTTTTTCATATCTGAAATTTACATTAAAATACTTCTTATTACATGTAAAATTCTCTGAGGCAGGAAGTAATTTGATATTAAATTAATTACTGTATTTTCGCCAATATACCATGCGGGTTATACACTTTCTTTTTACATCCGCAGGAGATGTGGGGTTTCCAAAATATTTTTTACATCAATGAGAGATGGAAAGCAAGAAGAGGTTGAACTATTTGGGATGATGAAAAGTGCACCATGGGATAGGCCAGCCACACTTCCTATTCATTGGATTCATCAAAACTGACATATCTGCTTCGGTTACTAAAATAAAAGGGTGGGTGGGGGGAGCGAGCTCATTTTTGTATCCACCGCATATAAAGGGGTGCTAGTGTGCTTTCATTTACCTGTGGAATTCATTGTTTGCTAATTTCTGTATTGAATATCCTGCTCTATTTTTCTTTTCCTGCAAAATAAACTCTTCTTCCATTTCTTATGCTTTCTCCTGAAAGTTTTTATACTGCCAATATAATTTTTATTAATTTTAATTCAGTTTAGCATTTGAAATAATTAATTATATTTATTAATTTCCTGCTTTAAATAATATTATCCCGAAGTTTTTTGAGTCTTGTATATTGGATACTCCGCAGAGTTTACAGGGATTCGGGGTTTCCAAAATACATGGATTTTTTACATAAAATTGGAATTTAGCAGGGTATACAAGAGTGCGGGATATATTCACGAAAATACGATATACTTTAGTTCTTACTGTAATGTGAAATGTTGTGTGCAATTTGCAGCTTCATTTGATGCTGATCAAAAAAAAATGCTGAACAATTTCCAAACTACCTTACAGTTGAAACTGCAAATTTAAAATGGATGTGCCATATTCACAGAATTATCATTTGAAACTGAATGATAATTTAGGGTTTATGGGAATATTTGAAAGTTAATGAAACCTAACATCAAATCCTTCAGTAGTCAGAAACAATGCTATTTTAGACGTTTTGTCGAAAATCTAGAAAAATACTTGACGAATTATCCTGAAACTTCAGGGGTGTAAAGAGCATATATTTCAGCAAAGGTCTTGTCCCGAAAGCAAGTAGAGGGGGAGCAACATATTGAACCAAAAAAATAATGTTGGGGAATCACCCTGTAAAAAATAATGCTTGAAATGCATGGTAGATCTAGCATATGAGTATGAGACTTCTTTTACTTCTCTGTGTTCGATTGTATGAGAATAGCCCGTACATTCATAGAGTTATAAAGGTTTTTTTATATTAAGAAAACATGTTGATTTTTTTTTTTTTAAGTATTGTTTATAACATGCAGGGTTTTAACCCAATGCAATGCCATTTTCAGGAAAGTTGACAAACTACAATACAGGGCGTTTCAAAATTATGTACAATAAATTTAGTGACATATTCTTCAGGTCAAAAGAAGACAAAAATGTTCTATAGCACTTTGTCTGGAAACGATTTATTTACGCAGTACAGCCAACTAAACCCATGGCTCCAAATTACAGGAATTGTTCAAAGTGCCCGCCACCAGCTCGCACGCACGCTTCGGCTCGTTGCATGAGCGACTGTCTGATGTCATGGAAGAGTTCGTCGCCAGCATTACGAACGGCTTGGCATGCATTTTCAATTCGCAGATCCATAATGTTAGGAACTTCTGTGCTGTAGACAATCGTTTTCACATGACCCCACAAAAAAAAAGTCCAAGGGATTAAGGTCGGGTGATCTTGCAGGCCAGGCTACCGGTCCACCTCGACCTATCCACCGATTCGTGTATGCAGCATTAAGGTGTTCTCGCACAACATGGCTGAAATGTGCTGGAGCGCCATCATGCATGAACCACATGTTAGATCTTATCAAAAGAGGAACATCTTCCAGTAATTCTGGCAATGCATTCTGCAGAAACAAAAGATAC
>JAHWFO010059453.1:1554164-1569400 GCA_023313115.1 Rhysida immarginata
AGTAATGGAAACAACCGTACACAACTAATGGAACAACCCTAAAGTAGGTTTAATGGAACAAACCACTCAACCTAGTGTTGGGTCGAAACGCTGGAACTGCTAAAATATCGTCCGCTAACTACTGTGCTTCCCTATGGAATGATATTGGATTACTCGCAAACAAATCGTTTCCAGCCAAAGTGCTATAGAACATTACTTTTGACCTGAAGAATATGTCACTAAATTTATTGTACATAATTTTGAAACACCCTGTAGAGATGACACCCTGCATCAGATTCTTATGGTTACATGCAAAATTAGTGCCTTATTTGACTGAGACTCTCACATATTTTGCCATTTGAACCACTTCTTAATTGAATACTCATGGATGATGAAAACTGGGAGTTTCATAACAATAGAAAGTTAACTTTCCAATGGCCAAACACAATTTGCATTCACAAGACTTAATTTGGACTCTTCTCTCATTTGGAAATTCAATTCCCTAACCCCTAATAGCATTAACCTTAGCAAAGGTACCATTCCTTTATTACCTTTCCCATATTTCCCATCCCACTCCAGCTATTCCTTAATTTGTTGCAGGCCTTTCTAAACGTTTCTTTTAGTACCCTTTTCTTTCCCTTTCTACAGTCTTCCCTACGTGCTTGGCTTTCTCTTGAGTCCACTCTGGGAATTGGCATCTGGACTTGATCAGAGTTTGGTTTTTCTTAAAGTATGGTAATCAAATTATTGAGTCCCTTAGGTTTGGCCCTATTTTGCATTTAGGACCTGGCCTCCAGACAAATAATAAATATCTTTTTAAAAGAACAATAACAAATGCTATACTTACTGCACCACTTAACCAGCTACTGTAGTCACTCAATAAATATACTGCCAAATTGGCCAGCTCTGGGATCTCGCCTAAACGACCAACAGATACTCGGTCGGTCATCATCTTCAGGTAATCATCAGATGGCAAAAGGCGACTGAATGCACCCTTAAATCAATGAATCATACAATTGTAAGTTAAAAGTAATCAATTAATGACATAGAATTTCCTTAAATTGAGGA
The DNA here is from genome assembly GCA_023313115.1 of Rhysida immarginata. NCBI lineage: Eukaryota > Metazoa > Arthropoda > Chilopoda > Scolopendromorpha > Scolopendridae > Rhysida > Rhysida immarginata. The sequence continues at coordinate 1,555,212 of JAHWFO010059453.1, forward strand.
TACATTCAAAACAACTTCAACAGTTACTGAAGAAATACCAATTCAGAACCAACCGCAACGAAAATGGATTTTATTCTAGATGCATTTCGATCGTAGAGCCACCATCACTTAGGTCAATAAGTGGATCTTAGTTAATTACTTAAAAAATACTGCTGCTTAAGTGCTTCATGCAACACAGAATATACAAGTTCATACAATTTCAACATTTACAATCTATGTCCTCAATTTTGAATGACCAATTTAATTTAAAGGTAAATTCTATGTTCAAAACAAATCTGTTTAAAATAAAAGATAAAGATCTCAATAATGACTTAGCATACATGAAAAAATAAAATTCATGCCATTGATACGGGATCTTCTACCATAAAAAGCACCGGAATTTGTAGAGCACTGCGGGGACAACGGTTTCAAACGGAAGATGAAGCCGAGGAGTATGCGGGCAATAGGTTCAAACAGCAGCCAAAGGATTTATATGAGCATGGTATTCTGTGACTAGGGTCATAATGGGATAAATGCCTAAACCACTGTGCACAATACATTTCAGTTTCATTAAATAATTACTGTGAAATATCCTTTGCCTCATTATTTATTGACTTAACCTAATATAGCCGAACCTCGTTATCTCAAAAATTTTTTATTTCCCTGCACTTTCACTATTAATTCAATTTCCCCTCATCTCAAAACTTTTTTTTGGAAAAACTCGCTGTGTCGAATTTTGACTTTGTGTGCCTGCAAATTGCATAGCATTTAAATACATTAGAGAGTTAATGTTTTTTTCATTATGAGAAATTTTTGTGCGAAGACAAAGAAATTCGACGTCACTTCCGTTAAAATTAGACGAGTCTCATTACGGCCTCCGAGAAACTACCAGGCCATGAACATAGAAAAGATAAAGTGCATATTCAGAATGAGTGCCCTTGCTCAAACCATTATTGAGTACAAATTCAATAATATAGAATGTGTATTCAACAATGGTCTTGAGTAAGAGCAAGAGCACTCATTCTGAATACGGGTGTAAGACATTATTATGTCATTCTGATGGTGCTATTACCGAAGTCAGTTCAATGTCATAATATTAATGCTTCAACAATGTTACTTGACGTTATGTTCAGGCCTGGTAGTTTCTAGAAGGCCGTAGTCTCGTGCGCTACAAAAAAAATCCTGAAAAAATTTTTAGAGCTCTTTGGCAAGTCTCTGTTGCCTACGAGATGTTTGACCATGCACAGTTTGTGAGTTTCCTTTCCTTAGTGGCGTCACTTATACGTGGCATAACTCTATACACGAATCATTTTATCTCTTATTGTTTCTCTGTACTCTTCCAGTACCTTTATTAATCTAAAAATCTTGATTTAAAATAAACTCTCTGCATCTCAAAACCTATTTATCTCTGCTCCCGTGAAATTTGAGATACAGAGGTTCGACTGTACTTTATTTTGTGCAAACTATTGGCTTCCTATATACAACAGCACATTCCCCTCTATATGCAAGTTTTAAATTTTTCTGTGCAATTTACTTCCCACATCTTACCAAAAGAGCTCGAGCCAGGTTAAACTGTCAAAATTGCTCCCAGTTGAAATGACTGAAAAGTAATTGTGCAACGCTTCTAACCCTAAAAGAATAATTTTTGTGCTGTTCACTTCTCCTCAGTCTCTCCATTTCCCTTCAAGTGTCCCAAAAATGAGCGACGATTTGAAAGCTCAATTAATGAAAAACGGAAAACGATAGAAATGTACGGGTTGCTGCGTTCAACTTAGGAAATCAGGGAATTTATTCGCACCAAGTTTCAAAATTAGTTATGAAGTTCGTCAACAGATGCAGATGGCGCTGCTATTCTCTACACATTAGGGTACTTGGAAAAGTGTGGAGAAGAGTCATGATGACCTATAGTATAACTTTGTTTATAACATTTTAACAAATGGGAAATTTTTCAAAAATATTTTGGGAATTTTAATACTCCATTACATACTAACAAATTATAATAAAAGTTTTAAATTTCACGACAAGTTGGAATTCTTACCTCTAGCTTATCATAAGAGGCATAATTACCTTTGTTTCAATTGGACCTGGAGCTATACAATTGAAACGAATGCCATAAGGAGACCATTCAGATGCCAAACTCCTTTTAAAAACAAAATAAAAATATATCAAATATAAATGACAGTATTATAAGGAAATTGATTTCACCAGATACATATTTGGTAAATCAGTTAATATGAACTGAATATTACATTTATTAATTATAATTTGCCTTAGTTAATACAAGATAAGGGTTATCCATAAAGTACCGCAAAGTTCCAACCAGACATTATAAAAAAAAAATAAGAAAACGTTAACAAAAGTGCTTGCTGGTATTTGAAAAACACACCCTACATAATTTCCACATTGTTGAAGAATTACTGTACTGTTGCAACGTGTCTTGTATTCCCTTGTTATAGAAAGGTGTCACCTGTGATACAAACCACATACCAACGACTTGTTGATGCAAATTGCTGGGAAGATAGTCTTGTATTTCTCACCTTCTCATCAACTCCACACTTCAAATCATCATTAACCAAAGATGATCGGCCACTCTGTTCTTCATCATGTACAATTCATGTTCTCCATTAAAAAGCCGCACCAATCTCCCCCGTACCATTGCAGCCCTCATCATTTATTTGCTATAAATCTCACAAATTTGATGGTGGATTTCAGCCAGTTTAGTGGTCTTCACATATAGAAAACGAATTATAGAACGAATTTCATACAGGACAAGTGTCTTTACTTTCTGCAACATTGCAAACACTTGTTACGAAGAAGATTTATGGCATGAAGCTTTGAAAATGGCACCAGTACAACGGCAACAAATCACACAGGACGAATGCACACATTCACGACTTGCAGTGCTACAGTGGCAATATTTAAAAGCAAAACTTATTTTCTGGATAACCCTCGTACAGTGAGCCAAAAAATTATCCGTACACCTTGACTTTATGAAATAAATCGATAGTTTTATCATGAAATGAAACAGAAATTGCGAAAAAAATTACACTACCAAATACCTCGATTAAATATTGTCACACACACAAAAAAAAAAACCCAACAGAAGTTCAAATCATAAAATTGAAGGTCAAAAAATTATCCATACACTTCCAATAATTACATTTTAACAAAACAGTTGCCTTCAGTTCATTTTTGTTGCTCGGCTTCCTCTCAGCCATCCTGGACTCCATATCATTGCAAACATGCTCAATGGGGTTCATGTCTGGTGAATGAGCAACCCATGGAAGCACTTTAACATTGCTGTTTTCCAGCCAAGATGTCACAAGTTTTGATGAATGCTCTGGATCAAGATCATGCTGGAAAATGAATGTCCGGGAAATCTTCATTTTTCTAGCAGAAGGTTTCAAATTCTCTTGCAGAATGGTTAAATAGTCCTCCTTCTTCATTGTGTTTTCAATGAAAATTAAGGGTCCCAGTCCTGCCCAGGAAAAACAACCCCAAACCATGTTTTTACTGTTGCTCGAAGGCACTCTTTCTTTAGTTCTTCAAGGGGTTGCCACCACATTTTTGGGTGTCCATCTGATCCAAAGAGGTTGAATTTACTCTCATCTCAGAAAATTACTTTCTTCCAGAAATTCAAACCTTTTTCAACATGCTCTTGTGCCCATCCCTGTCGCTTCATTCTATTCACCTTACTAACGTAAGGTTTTCCGGGCTACTCTTCCACAGAAATTTATTTTATGCATTTTATTTCTTACTGTTCGTGCTGAAATAACAACCCCATAATTACTGTTTGGGCAACTTTAGTGGCAGGTAAACGACGATTTTGATTGATTGCTCTTGTTATGATGTGATCAATTTTGACCAGTGCTCCTCTTTCTTCCTCTCCCTCCCTTTTTGACAAGTGTGTTGTCCTTTCTGAATTTCTGTATAATATACTGAACACTACTTTCAGGCAACTCAATTCTCTTCCGCAAGTTTATGACTAGTTTTCTTATTTCCAAGGAATGTTAACTAGTTTTCACCATTTTGCTTCATTTCAGCAACTCAAAATGAACAGTAACAATCTTCTTTATTGATGTGAAATATCAAATTTTTTCGATATGAAAATCTTCGAAGAAAAAAATGAGTGTGTATGGATAATTTTTTGACCTTCGATTTGTATTAACTTTCTGATCAAACGCAAGTTTCATTAAAATGAAAGGAAAACTAATGGCCGTATTCACCAACTGAGGACCAAAACTAGAATCACTTAGTCCACTATTCAGGATTATATTTCGTATTCACCAACCACAGACTCACTGATTCTCAACTAGTTCATGATGCTTTGTAAGACTCGATCCGATTCATTATGACGTGATGACAGTATGTACTACCTGTATTTTATTTTCAAGACGAAGACGGTTATTGTTTTTGCTTTAGAATCAAAACAAATCCTTGCTGATTTGAGCGTCAATCCTTGGTGCTGAATATGGCCGTAAGTCTCCTTTACTAAATGTATGTGCACTTGGATATAATTTTAACTTTAAAATGAATTTTAGAAAAATCCTTTCTAGCATCTAACTTACTTCGTTAGAGCTTCTACTCCAGCTTTGGCACAAGCACTAGGAACAACAAATCCTGAACCAGATCTTGCATAAGTTGTACTAATTCCCAAAAACACTCCACCTACAACAAATGAACATTTTAAATGCCATTAAACACATTCACTTTATTATGTATAATTTTTATACTGCTCAAAATAATTAGGGGAATAGGTGACTTTGGTAAAAAATTATGAAAGTCAATCGAGCAAATCATGCAAACACACACACCAATTGATGTATGTGACCTCAAAATGAAAAAAAAAAAATCACACATTGGGATAAAAACAAGGGCTTTCTGTAGCTCATGATTCTCATGCATTTATCATGACATAGATGGCAAAACGCTACAGTTCCAGCAACCTCTTCGTAGCAGCAGGACGCTGGATGCGAATCCAAATTATTTGCAATTGCTTTCACCACTAGGACCTTTATGCACATAGGATCAATGATGTATGCCCCTTTAACAATACGACATTGCAAGGCTATAGAAAGTGGATGAACACTGACTGGAGCTGAACTCTCTTCTCCAACAAATCAAGCTTCAATCTGGAGACCAGCAATCAGCAAATCAGGCCAGGTAAGTGAGAGATAATTTGAATTGTGTACAGGCAACAGTTTCTGATATATGTGGACTAATGGTCTGGGCAGTATAAGGTTGGTGCAAAGTTAATGGCCAATTCAAACGTCTTACGTTGTGAAAGAATACGGAGGCTGTTCAATAAGTATTAAGACTAAATTTATATAAAAAACAGATAACCTTTAATCATCATCATCATTTACATGGTCTTTTTCAAAGTAACTAACCTGAGAAGCAATGCATTTGTCCCAACATTCCGTCCACTTCTTGAACATGTGGAAAAGTCCATTTTTTGACAGTCGTTGCAAAACTGCCTCCATTGCTTTTACACATTCTTGGTTACTTCCGAAATGGCGCCCTCTCAGTGGTTTTTTGAGCTCAGAAAAGAGCCAGAAGTCACAAGGTACTAAATCAGGGCTGTATGGAGGGTGGGGATGATCTCTATTTTGTTCACCTGCAAAACATCCACCACACAATTAGCAATATGTGACGCTTTTTTTGACATGATTTACCATTGTCCGTAAAACATCCGCATAGTAAGAGCCGTTGGCAATATTCCCCTGTCCTACAGCGTGTTGGTAAACAATACCTTTGTAATCAAAAAACACTATGATCCTCACTTTCCCAGCCGATTTTACAGTTTTCGCTTTCTTGGGGGTAGGTGAAGATGGATGTTTCCATTCACTGCTTTGTAGTAGGGTCATAGTGATACAACCAAGCATCGTCTGCCATAATTATCTTTTTTAAAAAGTTTTCGCCTTCTTGTTCAAACCTTTCTTTCCATTCTGTACACACATCCACTCGATAGTGCATTTGCTCTGGTGTCAAGAGTTTAGGAATCCACCGGTTTCAGTCCCAACTGTTCATCCATGATTGAGTGAACATTCCCACAGAAAAATTCAGGATAACATGCAGCTGGCATATTGCTATTCTGCGATCCTCCTTGATGATAGTCGCTGTTGTGTTGACCATTGTCTTTGTGATGGACGTTGAAGATCTTCCACATTTTGCCTTCCTTCATGAAAAGTTTTATCCCATCGAAAAACACTTGTGTATCATGTCGTATGTGTCCAATGCCGATTTTTTCAAACGAACACAAAATTTGATTGCATAACACTGTTCTAATGATGCTTCCATTTCGATGAATGTCCGTGTCTCGTAGGTGCTGCTAAACTAGATTGAGTTTACTCACGTGACATGCTGGTATAATAGACTGTATGTGCCATCTACTGGCTTATATTGTGATGATACATCACTTGTTTACAGTTTTTACTCTCGTAATTTTTTAATATTCTTTGTTATTTTGTAAGCCTACCTAATGTTATTTGTTTATTTACCTGATTCTTGTTTTACCTGGCTGTTTGATTCGGTTTTTGTTGGATTGTGTATTCAGTTTTCGTCGTGTTCGCATCATTCGTGAAGTTTTTCAGAACTAGCTTGCTTATTCTGCCGTAGTTTCGTCAGTGTCTACCAGATGGCGTTTGGATAGCCCCGACCGATTAATAAGCGTCCCAGTGGCAGGAAGCCAATCAGCGACTGATCTCTAGTGCGGAACCAATCAAGAGTGGCCATTGCTTCTGCATGGGATTCAACCAGTGCCAGAATCCGTTAGAGCATAATAAAATGTGATGCGTCGGGTTTATGGACCCGGGCAGACAGCAACAACATCGTGCTGATGGATGTTTGAAGACGTAGTGCCTGACGACCAGCCCTGCTGTTGGAGGATGCCTTTCCCGGGATTTGTTAATGCCAGTGCGGCCATGGAAATGGAAGCCATCGGTAGCTCCGTCGATCTTTGTGTAGGCCTAGTTTGGCTCAGGTACTAGCCTACGAAGCTCTCCTGCATTCGCCGTCACTGCTTGTCCGTCTGCGGCAGGCATGTTCCCCTCCTTCCGTACCTGTCGTTTTGTCGCTGTGGGAAGGACTTCGCTTACAAGATATTTAGCTGGACAGTGTCTAGTGACGTCCCATCACTAGCATGTCTATCATCGGAATTGTGTATGGTGGAGATTTTTCCTTCAGTGGTGGAGTGGTGGCCCGCCTTTTTGTAATCAGCAGTCAGGTTATGAACTCTTTAATTTGTACATAGAACTTTTTGTAAATTTGAACCTTCAGTTTTTGTAAGTTGACTGATAATTTATAATACTTGTGTATATTTTCTAGTGTTTAATATTTTATTAAATTTTATTTTATTGCATTTATTGAATGCTATGATAATTCTGTGGTGGGAGGCATCTGGGATTATTTTATTTGGGGTATGAATTGTTTTGTTTTTTAGACCTTCAGTTTGGAAGGCCTTTGTTGGGCTTTGGTTGTGTGCTTCATTCGGTTTGTTTTATAAATTATCATAGTGCTGGTTGTCTTGATTTGTCTTCTTAGAAATATTTATTGAAGTTGTAGATTGTATCTAATTTGCTTGTTTGTTTTTTTGACAGAGTTTTCCTACGTCATGGCATTCTTGTGGTGGGAGGCTTACGTTTGGGCAGCGTCTTTGGTGAAGGGTGTTTGTTAACCCTTTTGGAGTTTTACTTGTAAATGAATTAATTTTTTTGACAACCTGTTGGTTGTTGGTTAATTTCACTTGTGTTTGTGTAAGTTGTTCAGTGGTTGACAGATAGTGGGGAATGTTTGAATCCTACACTTTGTGTTGTAGGTTGTGCTTAGACTATTGGTGGTCTGTTTATTCCCTTTGGGTTTGGATCTTGTCATTGAACACTTACATAGGAGTCGGGATCTTTGTATCCAGAACAATTCCATTTTTATTTTAATAACATTCCACACATTTATTGTGTGCGTTAAGCAGTGGTGAGATGCCTTCTTTACCTTCTCAAGTTCTCGTCTGTGGATGGGACGTTGAATTGTTGTTTGAACCTCATTAGATTTTGTTGTTGGGAATGCTATGATGTCTTCTGTTTTTGGTTGTATAGTACTTGTAGAGTTATATAGTTATTGTAATAATTTATTCAGTTTTAATTAACTGTATTTTCTTGTATTTCTTTGTTCTTGTGTTTTAAAATAAAATATCCAATTATTTTTGTGTCCAAGTAGAATCTGTGTCGAGTTTCTTTTTCTTGACGAGTGTGACTCCCATACATTGGGGCCACACGTTTCGTCACAATATTGTTACTAGACTGAACAACTTTCTCATTTTCAAAAGAAACTGCTATTATGAAAAGTCGTTTTGTCGTAGTAAAATTAGTCTTATTACTTATTGAACAGCCCTTGTAGATCAATTTTGCAAATGCTGTTTACACAAAAGAAATGCATCATTTTAATGCACGAGTTCAAACTGGCCATAATGCTGCGGAAGCAACTCAAAATACCATCAAAGCATGGGGTGACAGGACAACTTCTCAATGTACAACACACAGATGATTTGAAAAATTCCATGGCGGCAATACCACCCATCGAAAGTTGATGACAATCCATTGAAGACATTAATCGAAGCAAACCAGTGTAAATCCACACAAGAAGTTGCCGAAAACCCCAGGTAGACTATTCAGAAATTATTCACCACTTGAAGCCGATTGGAAAGGTGAAAAAGCTCGATAAGTGGGTGCCCAGGTTGCACCAAAAGAAGAGTATGGTGACTGTTTGGTGGTCGGCACCCAGACTCATTCATCGCAACTTCCCGAATCAGGGTGAAACCATTACTGTCCGGTCAAAACTTCAACAACAACGACCAGCATTAGTCAATCGGAAAGGTCCCATCTTGCTTCTTTGCCGCACGCTGCAATGGTCACCTGACAGAAGTTTAAATGTCTTGGATACGAAACTCTTGATCATCCAGCATATTCGCCTGTCTTTCACCAACGGACCACCACTTTTTCAAGCACCTCAACAATTTCCTGTGTGGAAGATGCTTCAAAAACCCCACGGTGCGGAAACTGCCTTCATCCACTCCAGAAGTCCAGAATTCTACACCACCAGAATTAACGTTAACTCTGATGGACGTTACTTCAACTAATAAAGTGTTGTTTGAAACAAGTTATCGCATTTTAAAGTTGTCACTACACATCGGCCATTACTTTTGTACCAAGCTGATATAAGAAATGATTGTGTGATGGTCCAGGGGAATAGAGATGAGATTCTCAGATATTTTATTAAGTGAACTGGCCTAATTGAGAAATTGTGAAGAATCTCCTTTAAGACCTCATCGATTCCAAGTGCATTTCCTTAATTATGTTACTGAATTTCCTAGTGTATCTCACTTAACTGCAATTTTCTTACAAAATCCCCTGCTCCCTTAATTACCGTAAGCAGCGTTTAAATTCATTACGTTTTTCAGCTTTAATAAGACGTTTTCCAATTTCTAAGGTCACATTAGCTGTCCCGTTTAATACAATGTCTATAATGGTTTTCCATGCATTCGGTGATAACCTCTCGGTTGGCGAAATGAAATTCCCTGCAGCATTGTTAACTATCATGTCTGGTAATCCAAAGAGGCTGACACATTCGTTAACTGCTTGTTTGACAGAAGTCGGATCTCGGACATCAGCAGCTATTGGAATGACCTTAGCAAAATATAACAAATTCATTAGTGCTAAAAGTAAAAAAATAAAGGCCTCTTCTCGTATACACTATCCGCCCATTCGTTACCAGACATCCCATATCAGTAAGTTAAACCAACCTCAGAACAGCCTTTCGCCACAAAGACATCTGCAAACCCTTTAGGAAGACTCTCCATCAATTTGCGATATGTGTCATCAGGAAATCTTGCTCTACTCATCCTTCAAATTGGCCAACATCTCAGAGGTGTTCTTTGGGGGGCATGGCCTGGCTCTCAACTGGTGCTCTAATGTGCCCCAAAATTGTTCATTGGGATTGAGGTTGCAACTTTGAGCTAGCCAGTCAAGTTTCCCCACACACTTTCTCAAACTAGGTGTTAACAACTCCTGCTGTACTCAGGGAGCATTGTCATGCTGAAACAGGAATGGGATGTGTCGATAGCGCAAAATTGTCCAGGACTGTTTCCTCCACTTCGGCATTCATCGTTTCACACACAAAATAAGAGGACCAAGACCACAGCACAAAAAGGAGGACCATACCATGATGGCACAGTCCTGTAAATATCGTTTGGTGGGCATTCACAAGCCACACACATTCAATGGACTGCCACAACCGGTAATGGGATTCATCATCATTCCGGAGTCCAGTGGCGGTGTTCCTTGCACCGCTGTAATCGAGAAGTCGCATTGAGGGCTGTGATATTTGGCTTGTGAACTGCTGCTAGTCCATGAAAGCCAAGTGTGATGATCTCCTGGCAGACGCCGCCGATCGAAAGTGCTGTGCCAATGTTTTTACGGAAGCCTTTGGGTTTGACATCACCACTCATTTCAAGTATCAGTTGTGATCTGTCAATTTTGTCGCTTTATAACCCCTTCTCACATCCATTTCAAAATAACATCACTCGCTGTTGAGTGGAGTATCTAAAAATTGTTGAAAATCTCACGGATCGAATGCCCAAACCTGTGGGCTCTAATAATTATCCCTCTTTCCTCCGCATTAAGTTCGTGTCGCCTGTTCATATTGACTGCAGTATCTGCTATGAATCTATTCTAACCCATCAAGATTTTTTATAGGCTGCATGATGTGTATGGAAGATCCCATGTGCTTTTGGACAGGAGTCTGGTAACAAATGGCCAGAATAGTATGTCATTCATTTCATATGTTCCAACACTTACAAAATCATGTTTCATTTTGAAAATATTTAGTAGCAAAGTTATGTTAACTGAAATAATGACAATACAATGATAGAGGGCAGTGAACAAAATCAGAACCCACAATGTGCACTGAACACTATCCAGTATCATCTCTAAGCCCACACAGGTTACAAAACTGTCAACTCAGATCAAGAAGTTGTACCTCTAATGGGGCTATTATATAGTGCACTACATTAATGACTGGAAAGACATACACTGTCTGACACCTCATGCTTCCTCCTCACAGTGTTGATGCACTTTTATTGCTTTGGAAGGAATTTTTCCAATTCAATTTTCAATTCAATAAAAGTTCAAAGGAAAGTCCAGTCTCAAAAATTTATAAAAACAAATTTATAGCAATTTTAAAGGTTAGATACTGATAGGTATAATCTGCATTCAGCACTTTCAAAGAAAGTTTCCTGATGCTCCTATACTGTACCAGGGAAAAACCTGTGTACGATCTAGTATACCGGTTTTGCTTGAGAACCTTTACTGACATTCTTGCCCACGCAAACGTCTTGTCACGTGGTGCTCTCACTTTGTGTAGTACGTTCCAAAGGTCACACACAACTGCCACAAGCAGCAATACTCAGATACCTTTTGGTTTTGCAGTAAATATGTCTTAAACTTGGAGTTCGGGAACTTTCGAATCACCCTGTATGTTAACAACATAATTAAAAAAAATCGAACTATACTTTCATTATGGCTGGACTTCCCTTTTAAGAGAAAAACATTTTCCAAGTATCAGATCGTTGCATATCAAATGTTGGATTTCGAGGTGGTTTCCGCGCTTCAGCATGATTTCCACGTTTAGTAGCAAGTACCCATAACAAACTGGTACATTCCCAGAGATAAACCTATCAGCGACCAGCTGCCTGAAATTTGCATGTTTGCAATGATATTTAATAGCGTCTGAACCCAAGCGAAGATAGTCATGACTTCATATGAATTAAGTGTGATAATGCATTAAGAGTTCAGGTTGAATCACACGACATCCAATGCCTCTCAAAACATCAATAAGGTATTATGTGTAGGCACCATAAATGAACGTACTGTCCAACATTGGTTCCGAAAATTCCGCATGGGAGTGATGGACCTGGCAAATGAGCCACGCGGCAGACCGCCCAACTTGTTGAATGATGCTGATTTAAAGCGATCTGTGGAAGAGGACATGTCAAAAACAGTTTGGGACCTTGCAGGGGATCATACTGTATCAGCGTCAACTGTCAGTAGACATCTTAGGACCATCGGCAAGGTGAAAAACGGGACAAACTGGTCCAACATGAACTTACGGAAAACCAAAAAGAGCATTGGTTGGAGGTGTGTACGGAATTGCTTTTGCGCGATGAAGAAGCGAGATTCTTGATCACATTATCACCTGCGGCGAGAAGTGGCTCAGTGACCATGGATTTTATCAGAGAGGGCTCGAGAAGCTGCCAAATTGTTGGCAACAATGTTTGGATTGCAGTGGGGGTTATTTCAAATAGCACGTGTGAAGGTGTCCTTTCTAGAGGGCCATTAAAGATGACCTCTGCAAGCAGACATTTGAAATGCAACAACCTGATACGTACTATTCTAACGTACGTACTTCATTTTTGGTCTCTTTTGAAATTTCCTCTGCTGTGTTTTTCAAGACATCTAGCTTTCTAAAAAGAGCAGAAATTAAAATTTCCTTTTATGCAAAGAATAAAAAAAAAAAAAAAGGTACACAATTAACATTCCACTTGGCAAAAGGGCCGATTTTATTACGTTTAAAATTTTATCATCAAAAATAATTACGGTATCTTAATTTATGGGTTTCAAAGTACACGTATCAGCAGAACCAACGAGACAGATAAGCAGCAGGTAACCATAAGCTCTACAACTAGTCATTTTGTGAAGGTACAGAGTCAAGATTCCCTTTCATCTTATGTTCAATTCTTTCTTTTTTATCACTTTTGAGTCAGGATAGAAGGGAAGAAGTCATGTTTTCCAAATTTTAAGATATCTATGCCACTTCTTAATGTCACATGATACAGTAAACTCTCGTTACAACAAACTGAAGGACTCCCTGGAAAAACGTTAAGTGACAAATCGACCAAAAGTTTGTAAACATGAAATTAAGCGAAACAGATCATCCATCACGTGGTGCTATCTATGGCAATAAATCTGTTTTTATTTTTCCCCTTGCGAAATTCCATGTTTTAAATGTAGCTCTGCGGAAAAACGTTGCATCTCGCAGGCATCGCAGCCAAAAGGGCTGATAGTGAGGTCAGAATTTTGTCTGCCTCAGACCGAAACCAACTTCAGAAAGGAAAGATCGTAAAAATAAGAAGTTAAGGCAATCTGGAAATCCTTATACAACTAGGAAAGGCTTAGTGAAACCTGGAAAACTCCAAATCAGGTGAGTGGAAAAATGTTGCATGTGAATCGTATGCTTATACAGTTGAAGCATATACAGAGTGCACTCACAAAGTTTCAAGACTGGTGTCAAAACAAAGAATTTATTAAAAATTTTTGTACAGTGAACTAAAAGTCTTCGAAATATGACCCTTAGACATCAACACAACGCTGCCAGCATTTTTTCTATTGTTCAAAGCTCCCCGGAAATCTTCACACGGAAGGCTGTCAAGGAACGTCGTCGAAGCTGCCTGGAGTGCTTATTTAAAGTTTTTCTTAAGAAGGGATGAAAATATATGTAAGGAGAACTGATATTTTTCAGAATTAAAAATAGTAATAATTGTAAGTTACAAAATTAAAACGTGTTTATACTTTAATGTGGCAATTCCATTGGATTCACTGTCCAGAAAAACATCTAAACACACCAAAATTATAATCCTAGCTCAAAAATTACCTCAATTATGCCAAAAAATGTGTAAAATGCTGCCACGACGAATACAATGTCAGTTAGTATTACTAATTGGCCTGCACCATCTGAAATTCAAACTAATCACGACATGTGATACATCAAAATGATCAGGGTAATCAGTAGAACAAATACAACTGGTGTTCAGATGTTTTAGAAAACGTGACCTTTTTAATACCCTGTATAACCTACCTCTAATGTAAGAGTAATTAATACCATAAATATTCTACTATAATGCAAAAAATTTTGACAGGAAAACCACCTAAATTTGTGGGATCGCATTATACAAGAGGGAAAAATTAGCGCTACAACAGCTGGGGTAGGGGGAAGGTCTGACGACTTCAAATGAAAAGAGCGTATAACATTGAATATATTGGTATATTATAGTACATTAATTCGCTTTTTATCTCAATTTCCCGTCCATTTTTATGTCGCCGAAAGCTAACGGGGAGGGGTGGGACGAACTTCGATCTGATGAATTTCAAACGAAAACTAGCATA
>JAHWFO010059453.1:1569500-1581530 GCA_023313115.1 Rhysida immarginata
AATATTTAATATACTGGCATATTACAGTATATTATGTAGTATATAGGATATATAGCACATTAATTCCCTTTTTTCCCTCAATTTTTCGTCCCCAAAAGTTAATGCAAAAGCGAATTCTCAAAAATAAAATGGTGACGCCATTGGGGAAAAAATCACTGATCACGCTTTATCTATTATAATTTCTCTTGCTGCCATTTATTGATAGTAATTGAACAATATAGGCATGACATAAAAATAAATTTGTAACAATAAAGGTGAAAAGTGAAATAAATTTTCAATCAGTAAAATTTTTAACAGCCACTATGTTCTATCTCCTGAAATTGTCCAAAAACGTCTTCTAAAGTTCAAATGAATATTTATTAGAGTACTTAGAGCATGAAAACATAATGTGTACTTTAATAATTTCAAAAAATGAACATACAATAAAAGTACACGTAATCTACCATAACTGTATCGTTTTTGTTTTCTTAAAAAATACCGTATATACTCGTCTATAAGCTGACCCGTGCAATAGGCCAACCCCAGGGTTTTTGCCCCCAAAAAGTGGAAAAACGCCTTGACCGGAGCATAAGCCGAGGCAAAAAAAAAGAAAAAAATGCACACAAAAAGCCACAAAATTTTAGGGTTTTGTATTATAAAATAAAGTCAATAAATATTTATGAGGCGGGTCTGGATTTTAACGATTATTTTATTTCATTTATGATAAAAATGAAACATGGATAGAGAGGATCATAGAATTTTTGGAGTGCAATTTTTGCCCCTAGCGAATTATTTTTATTTTTCGAAATGAAACTGTATTTACAGCATGTAATAATAGATTGTAATTGTAACCATATTAACTTTCGTTATTAAAACATTCTTGGACAATTTTCAAGACGCACTTGGCATGAACACAGTGACAGTATAACATGGTCATCTCCAGCTTGTTTTCGGGATTTGACTTTGCATTTGCTTTTTACA
Organism: Rhysida immarginata; assembly: GCA_023313115.1. Taxonomy (NCBI): domain Eukaryota; kingdom Metazoa; phylum Arthropoda; class Chilopoda; order Scolopendromorpha; family Scolopendridae; genus Rhysida; species Rhysida immarginata. The sequence continues at coordinate 1,570,461 of JAHWFO010059453.1, forward strand.
GTGGAAAATTGAGGAAAAAGATGCGACATGATGCACTAATTAATGTATTTGTATGTATTGTTTGACATATATTGTATGCATTTGTACAAAGTGCTATAAGATATATAAAATTTTATGCACTTGGCGATAGTAAGCTATCGATGTTCAAAAGACATGCAGCGGTTTGGGTCAAATTTCCGCAAGGCAAATGACCGAACTCCAAATAATAACTCAGGTTCTGTATAGCCTAGATTAATGAAATCTGGAGGAATAACAGGGTACATAAGACTGTGTATACCGTTAAAGTTTGATCGAATTCCAACAAGAAGTTTCCGAGTTACGCAGTCAAAATTGTAACAAGTGCTGGTTAGTACTCAAAAGTAAACGTGTTATGATGTTGAATGATTAACTCGGAAATTTCTTGTTGGAATTCAATCAAATTTTAACGGTATATACAGCCTTATGTACCCTGTTATTCCTCCAAATTTCATTAATCTAGGCTTTACCAGAACCTGAGTTATTAACTTGTTGATCTTGGTGGCGGCATTTTTATTTCTGTTCATAGGCCTATCTCAGTTAGCGTTCAAATTCGAACCCATGTTTACCTTGACATCTATTATACCCCCCTTAAATTGTTTTACGCATGATTTAAATCTCCCCATATAATCTTTAAAATTACAATGCGTAACAAGATACAAAATAATTATTTGAAGTATTTTATAAACCATTTTTCGATCATTGTTTCAATTTTGTTTCGATCATCTTTCAGTAGGCCTAATATATTTTTATTTTAGTTATGTATTTTTATTATTATTATCACCGGACCCCAGAGCATTTGCTTTTAACAATGGAGAAGTGGATGGAAAATTGAGGAAAAAAGACGTGAAATACTGCACTGTATATTGTTTATACTTGTACAATGTGCTGTTAAGGTATATTAAATTTCATACGCTAGTGCTTGGCGATAGTATCAATGTTCAAAAAGTTTCGAAATCGAAATTTTCGATTTTCTTGAATCTTCGATGCTTCGATGTTCCATTTTGAATAACTGTTTAGATTAATGTATTTACAGTATGTATTGCAATGAGAGAACATGTAAAAATGCGCAGGTTTCGTTTGAAGCCCCTCCCCCTCTCATACTTTCTTCAATATGGCTGCCACAGCCTTTAAGAGATTCTCATTATGCTGCAAAGAAAGAGAATGCTTTTATCTTATCAGAAATTTATTTATGCAGTGAAAGGGTTAATAAATGAAATTTAAACGGAATAATGAACAAAATTATTATTTAGTTTTCTGTAAACTACACTTATAAGAGTTATCAACTCTGACCCGTGCATAGGCCTAATGTGGTTTTTAGGGGTCATTTTTTGGCGATTATATTATAAACGTAGGAGTTGTGATAAATATATATTAATTAGGATAAATAATACTCCTTTAATTAAATGAAGACATATAAATTAAATTAAATATAAGAAAAACAATGAAAAAGTCACCCAAGTTTCCTCTGTATTTCATCTGAGTTTCTCCACAAGTCCTGCATTCCATTTAAGTTTTCGTCCTTCAACTTTTACTTTATCAATTGGGTGACTTTTTCAATGTTTTTCTTATATTTAATTTAATTTATTTGTCTTCATTTAATTAAAGGAGTGTTATTTATCCTAATTAATATATACCATTATGATAATATTGAAAATTTTTACATGTAATACAGTGTATATCAAACGTGTAGTGATGACCGGTCATGAACGAATGTATAAAAGTAATTAAGAAGTTCGAAGATGGTTGAATTTCATTCAGTGGATGTTGTTCTAATGTTTTCAAAAATGATGCAAAACTTTCTAAACACTCATCTCAAATGGTTTATGTGATGGCGACTAGTTTAGCCTTTCGGTATTTGGCTATGTCATTTCTTAACAGTTTATTACCTTCTGGCCGCTTTATGTCTCTTGGCCGTCCGTATATATCCTCATTTCTGATTCTTTTGATGATGTACATCAACCTTCAGAAATAAAATAACTTATTGTTGCAGTTGAAAATTGACAAAATGATTGGCCTGATGCCCATTAATGCCAACTGTTAAATAATCTATATCGTACCAGTTAGATGCAGAGTCAGAGATGTGGACTTTTATTTTACATTATTACTAATATACAAAACTAATGAAACTTAGGAAATAAAGCAATACCTGCTACTAATAATTACTTTTGCTCCCAATGCTGATAATGCAAAGGCTATCCCTCTGCCAATTCCTGTTCCACCTCCCGTCACAAATGCTATTTTATTTTTAAATGCATCTTTAGGCAGCATTGGCTCTAATTTTATGGGAAAATGTTTTGCGTGTTTTTGTCCAGAATTGCATCTAAGGAAAATATGCTATAAACAGTAAGACATCAAATTTTATTAAACATTTTCAATCAATTTCATTTCTTGACTAAAGATGGTCAACAAAATTACAAGGGGCAATCATAAAGTCATTACAATCAACTTGAAAGCATAATCGCTTTTGAAAATGTGTCGTGCCACTCGAATGTGACATCCCTTGAGTGCTGGAGGATACAAAGCAGCGTTTGGTGCAGTACTGCGAAACGCCACCAGAGCGTCGAAAGCAACATGGTGCAGCCCATCAGAAAACTGGAAACCCGAGCTGTGGTAAGGTTTCTGCATTTGAAGAGGAACACCACCAAACAAATCCATGAGGAGATAATGGCCGTTTCCAGTGCGGCCAGACAAGTGTGGAAGATGAACCTCGGAGCAGACGCTCCTTATCTGTGACGAGGTACAAATTGCAAAGCAAGCAGAGACAACAGTTCTCTCAGACCGCCATATCACCATGGAGCAGATCTTAGGTTAGACTTCTGCACGACAATGTGCCAGCACGTTGCGCACATTGCGGCAAAGTTGGGGTTCAAAAGACTGCCCCATCGTATTTACCCGATCTGGCCTCAAGTGAATTCTTCCTATCCTCTCGCTTGAAGAACTGCTTTGTGCTCAGCATTTCCAAGACGACGACAACAGCCAAAAGGAGGGCTTCTATAAAAGTGGCCTCCAGCAGTGTCACTCCAACTCTCAGTCCTCCAGCTGACGGTAATGACTTTACGACTGCTCATACTAGATTTGCTTACACGGAATTGGAGAAGCAAACAATTAACACCATCTAACACAAAAAAGTAGTAAAAATTAACATGGTGAAGTGGGTTAAAAAATTAACAAGTTTTAATATTTTAAACTTGAAAGTTGAATAGAAAAGCAAGACTTGTTTGATAAAAATAAGTAAAATAAAAATATTTTCAATAGGATGTTTGTAATTAAACTGACATCGTGTCTGGCCATTTGTTTGTAATCTGCCAACTGGAATAACACCAAATTTCACGGACAATGGATTCCGTGAAAAATACGAGGGTTTTTCGTAAAGTAAGGTCAGATCTTTTGTTTGGGAACAACTTGACCACCTGCCTTACAGTTCGGCCTCTCATCCAGTGGCTACCACCTGTTCCAGGGTCTAAAGGAGATCATTGGCAGCTTGCATTTCAGCGACAATGAACAAGTGAAAATTGCATGACTTTCTTCACCAGCGGCATTGATATTCTATAAGTGTTTAAATAAACTTGGAAACTATGTGAAAACTAATTAAAGGTACATACAGAGTGGTGCAAATAAAATCAGCCTCGCATGAATTGCAGAGAAACCAACCTAACGCCGCATGATGGAGCTCCGGCACAATTTGCTCAGACAGTGCGCGACACTCTAAATACCGCCTTCCCAGGAAGACGGATTGGGTGAAGTGGGCCTGTAGCCTGGCCAGCTCGCTCACCTGACCTCAACCCACTTGATTTCGTTGGATGGAGCCATCTTTAGTGGGTTGAGGTCAGGTGTGGACACTGCAGATGATCTTATAGCACAAATTGCTGCTGCTGCCATTCAAGATATTCCAGACATGTTTCACCGTGTGTGAGAATCCTTACTTCGAACATTTGCTTTGAACTGGCGTTGTTATTGTACGTAATGTTTACAGATTTTGTCTCCTCTTTTGGCTGGTGTCTAAACATGATATACACGAAATCGTATTATTGTCATTAACATAAAGTGTCATGCACATAAAACGTGATAGCTCCTGAGCAATGTACTTGCGACCCCACATTATATTAAAAGAAAATGTTCCCTCTGGTCACCTCTGTCACTGCTTACAGTTATACACACTTTTTCAGAATCACCCTCTATATAGAAGATTATTTTGTTTAAATGAAAACAGGGTTCATTTTAGGCAGGGCTTATTGTTGGCGAGGTGTTGTTTTTAATTTCAGCTTTTTAATTTTCCCTTTTTTTCCCTCCTTTGGCCTGTTCCAGTGCCATCTCCCCTCCCCCACCAATCATCCCACTCCTTGCTCACTACTGTCGAACGAAAGGGACCAGACGGAACACTCCTTGCTCACTCATATTTCATTGCCAGAAGATGACTTAAGTCGAAAGGGCTTGCGATTTTAATTTTATTTCTTTTCACGTTTTCTTAATTTTTACTGCATGTATAAGACTTTTTTTCACAAAATGAAATCTGAATTTTGTAAGCAGATTGATTTTCTTTTGATATCAACAATGTATAATAGCATAAACTTCACAAGCAACTTTACAAAAATATCACTGAAATATGTTCATTTTTAATTAGTATTAGCAGAGGACACGGCGTTGCCCGGGATAATTACACTTGTAGGTAAACAGAACAATCTCAAGAAGTTAAATTATAACTCCAAATTGGTTAAATAATAACTCAATGAATATAACACAGAGCGAAGAGACTATCCATTCTATGAAAAATCCGAAAAATAGGAATTCCAGGTGATATACAGGGACATTATGAATTACCTCTTGTTGACTTGCCTCAGATTAAAATGATATTCATCTTCACCACCGGGGAACATCACTGGATACTTCAGACCCAAGTTTTTCTTGCCCTTGATGTAGAAGCTCTTATACCCTCTTCTCTATTCAAAACTCCCGTTGTTCAGATATTTTCAATACCCGTATTAGCTGCAGAGTTTCTCTGACCAATACTCGTTCTTTCTCTTTCCTTTCCAGACACAAATTTTTGCCAGTCGTCTGGACATTTGATAGGCAACTCAAGGGAGACATTAAAGCTCATAATGGATGGACCGCTCCAAGTATGCCACTGCTAGTCTAAACAATTTCTTAGTCACGTAATCTTACTTAGTCACTTTACATAGTCACTTAGTCACTTTACATAGTCACTTAGTCACTTTACATAGTCACTTAGTCACTTACGTAATCGTACTTACAAGGGGACATTACAACCTCGGAATTTTAGTTTAATACGAAACTTCGTATAGTTGTAGTGTACCTTTAGGATGTTAATATACTTAAGTATTAAGGCGCATTGATCAGCCAATTTTGAAAAAAAGACGGTTTAAAGTCTTGAGCACCATTTATAAGGGAAAGTTTTCCTGTTTGATTGTAAGTGATCCGATAGCTCAGACGGCAGCGTGGTTGCTACTCACAAATCAAATTATTTGTGTGAGGTGCCGGGTTCGAATCCCAGTAGTAACAATTTTTTTTTCTTTACCCAAATAATTATTCAATATATTATATTTACAAATTTATTTGTGACAACCAACTTTTTTCACAAAATTTTCCTTTTCTCAAAATTATTATTTTAATTTTATTGGAGTAATAAAGTATTTTCTGCGAAATATTTTATATAGAATCAATATTTTAAATGCAATAACTATTTTATTTTTTATTTTATTAAAAAAAATTATTTCGAGGCTACCTGACATATTTATCATATAGTGCACAAGGTAGGGAGAGCACAGAGAGGCACGTGAGAAGAGGTTTGGGATGTTCTAGATCTTTCTTTCTCGTGCCACTGGCTCTCGTCAAGTATGAGCGGAGGTTTGCCAAGCCGTTAGAAAAAAAAGCAGTTTTTAATTGTGAAACAATAATGGTTTTTTTAATCATAAAACAGTTAATAAAACCGTCTTTCTGTGAAAATGGAGAGCGGAGAATTTGCTGGCTCTTCGGGGATTGAAGAGAAAATTGACGAACATTATGAACAGCGAAGTTTCGAAATTGCGATTGAAGGATGCAGTAGTATATTTTGAAATATTGCTCCCTGAAAATAATATGATTGCATCAGAATCGTCGTCAACTATAATTTCTCACGAAGCTATGATGATGGGACAGCAACTCTATGAACTTACATTAGAAATGCTGGATGAAAAAATATTTGTAAATGAAGAGGCATTGATTCATGTGAATGAAGATTGTGAACCAGTATCTTGTCACGAAATTGAAGATCTTGCATCAGACGATTATGAACCAGACGAGAAAAAGAGCAGAGAAATAGAGTACGTTCCTTTGAACTATAAAATAAAAGTTATTAATATTGCCAAAGCACATCCTACGTGGACCTTGCAAACTTTGAAAAAGAGAGGATGTTGATGTTTGAAAAAGATGGAATATTTATCCCAGTGGGAAAAAGAAGTAAAAAAAAAAGGTGGAAATAAGTTTGATAAATATTCAATTATTGATTCCTGGACTTATGACCGTTTTGTTGAAGCTAGAAAAAAAAAGTTGGTTGTCACAAATAAATTTGTAAATATAATATATTGAATAATTATTTGGGTAAAGAAAAGAAATTGTTACAACTGGGATTTGAACCCGCCACCTCACACTAATAATATGATTTGTGAGTAGCAACCACGCTTGCGTCTGAGCTATCGAATCACTTACAATCAAAGAGGAAAAGTTTCCCTTATATACGATGCTAGAAACTTTAAACAGTCTTTTTTTCCAAAATTGGCTGATCAGCACGTCTTAATATTTACGTATATTAACATCCTAAAGGTACACTACAACTATACGAAGTCTCGTATTAAGCTAAAATTCTGAGGTCGTAATGTCCCCTTGTTAGTCACGTAGTCACTTTAGATGTACACTTGATGTTGCTGCAATTCCCACTCTGCTCTTGATGTCTTGAAGTAAAACAGAGTGGGAATTGCAACTTATCACTTTTTGTAGTCTAGCGGTTGCCAATTCTTCTATTTACATGCTTCCTCTGTCGTGTTTCCACTCTTTCTCAATAGTCTGCTAACTCTCCATTATCTCCAGTTACTGATCATTTTTAAAGATTTTCAAGATATTGTTAAGTACTAAGAACTGTCTTTTCTAAGAAAAGCCTGAATAACAGGAATTCTATGAATTGTTACAAATTGAAACTTATCTACATTGCACAAAGTTTGCCTTGCATTGCTGGTCATAAGATATTTCTCATTAATATGCCTTGCCATAACCATGAATATCGATTTATTATCGATAGTTATTACTTCTTCGAAATCTGAGGTAGACAGGTGAAATACGCAAAATTTCATCAAGATCGGAATAAAACTGTAGATTTGTATTAAATACACACACACACCCAAAAACATCCTTCTTTATATATATAGAAGAAGAAGGAGATTACTGTAATTATAAATGGATTATTTGAACAAAAGGTCCAATAAATCGAGAGTTTGACCTCCCCTGGAAAAATTCTTGGGTACATGCCTGGATGAACCTCTCTAATAACTTCAATTCTTCCTATAAAAATTTATCAGTTAAACCATTGTGTAGGCTTTAAATTATCAGGAAAGAAATGAAACAAGAATCGAGTTCTTAAGAGATTCACTTTCATGACATACGATATGTAACTGAAAAACTGATCAAATTATGTTATGCCTGTTCATTTTTAATTTCCTATAATAAAAAAAATTACAGGAAATGATAAGGATCAACATCTCAGATTACATTAATTTGATAAACAACATGTATTTTATAACCATTCATTGAAATGTATGCAAGATAAATGTACTCATTTAACAAAATAAAAAAAATTAATCTGCATTGGTTTTATATTTGTAAAAATGGAGAAATGTTGTAAATGCATTACTTTAAGATTTTTAAGTGCAATGAGAAATTTTCAATAAGTGCAATATCATATTGTGAAATTGATTGGAGCACTTTTAAAGGCATAAAAAGCAATTACACCATCTCCTTACATATTGCTTCTATTTTACCAATGAATAGATTTATTGAATAGACTGGGAATTAAGGCTTCTTTATTCATTCCGTATTACGCAGCTGGGGTTTAACTCAAAAATATTTAAAACTTACTTAATATAAACAAATGTGCTGTTGACATTAACAGCTTCCATAGTTGGATGGGATGCAAATCATAATTTACGAAAGACTCTATAACCTGAGAAGAAACACAAATGGCTTTATGCCAGGCCCCTAGATTATTATTTTAGTCGTCATATGCCATTACATTACTTAACCTAGCTCTAAAATTATATTGAATAACAAATGTAATATAAACCTTCACATGTGAAGGCTAAAGATGAGTCCTGTGAAGATTTTTAACAGGCTACTCATATTCCGATATACTTCACTTAAAGCTTCGAAAAACTCAATATTATTCGTTATTCTAACTAAAAAAAAAATAAATAAAAAAAAGTCTTCCAGAATTTTAAGATAATGAAATATTTCTTTATTTTATAAGTTTCTAATTCTGTACAGAAAGGAAGCCCGGTATTGGGTTGCTCAAAATTAACAATATTGATACCAATTCCTAATAAGCTTTTTTTTTGGGGGGGGGGAAATACATTTAGCGCTTTCTATGTTTTTTTTACCTACCTGATGGTCTATTCGTGATAATTTAGAACGGAATAATAAATGATTAAACATCGTCGTAGAGGAAGACAAGCGCTTTGTCGCCATGTTGAAGGAGCGCAACCTTTAAAACGAAGCGGTGATTTTCTGAACTTCCGCTTGCAGCGCACGTGCTTACAGCGAATTATTGAAGATGGCTTCCCGCTCTTTGCTGTATGAAAGAAAACAGGAGGAACAAATAAAAACAAGAGGAGAAATTGCGTTCACATTTCATTAAACGTTTACATTATTTCGCCAGGAAAAATGTTTCGATTTTCCATTTTACGGCGTATACAGTTACAGGTATATTAAAGGGGTTATAGGAGTTAAATAGATTTTCGGAGAGGCTTTTTTTTGTACTTCTCGATTTTAACGTCCCCAATTAACCGACTAGAAATAGTACAATCCAGTTAGAGAACTAATTAACCTGCATTTTATGTAATACAATAATTATTATATAGTAAGGGCTAAGGTTATTGAATATAACCCGGAAATTATGGTAAATGTGGTATTCATGGTACAAAAAACTTCATTCATCATAGGATATGCAAATCATAAGATAAATTATTCGGACGTTAAAAACCAGGATTACCATTCGCATACCTCTAATTCTTCGAAGTCATTTGCAGATGAGATCCGTGATTTACCTGCGCAAACGCAGTTCCATTAAAACTCTTCAATACAGAAAATGTATGATACAAAGTCCAGATGGATCAAAGAGAGTTTGAATGATCATTTAATCTAGAATGAGCGAGATTGATTGTTACTGCATCATCAAGTTCAAGAAATATTTAGGAAAATTAAAAGAAAAATGGATAATATTTTGAGAATAATACAATTTTTATAAACTCCTACAAATACCTCACAGCAAAGAAAGTGAAAACAAAATGCTAAGATTGACTAGCGATTGAAAACTAACTTATATTTAAATATACAGGGTGTATCAGGTTCGGTGGTCATAAAGTACCTAGCGTGATCCTTTGCATGATTACAAACTTAAAGTTCCTTATCAAAAAATATTGAAAACTCAAAATTTAAATTGCGTCGTTACGTCATTTATGAACTTTCCGCACCAGCAGTTCATTAAATTCAAAGGCGGCAATTGCTGAGATTAAATGACGTTTTCGACAGGTTTTCAGCAAACTTCGCGTGATGTTTTAGACCCTTAGCATTTGAGTTTTGAACATTTTGCATAAGGAACTTTAAGTTTGTAATCATGCAAAGGATCACGCTAGGCACTTTATGACCATCGAACCAGATACACCCTGTATATCTATACACAATAAAGGCACATTAAAACTTAAGAATAAAATACTAGTCTTCACAATTACAATTGATAAATTTAAAATTTAAATACAGTGAAACCTGCTTAATACGAAATTGAAGGGACCAAGGTTTTCTTTTGTAATATCCGAAGATTGTATATACTTACAAGGGAATCCCTCGTACATGTATGTCACAGATTTCCACCATATTGAAATATGTTACTTATCTGAAGCTACTATAGATGCTTGCAAAATAAGAGAGTGCAACATTTTGTTTCTTTCAAAATAAACCGTGAAAACGAAAAAAATTGAGCATACTGTCCGCATGCCACGAGAAGACCAGCGAGTTGCTTAATGTGCTCGTGTGGTGTCGCTGTACTTGCAAATAAGTCTATAGTTATAAAGGGAGGAAAAGCGCAAAAATGAGTTTGGCCATGTTTCCAAACAAATGAAAACGTTTGCATGGAAAGGTAGATACCTGAAAAATATGAAAAAAATAAGAGAAGAAAAACCGTCCTATTGTTTACATCGATGAAACATGGATCGACTCAAATTTGGCTGTTTTGTCCTCCAACACTGAATAGATTCATCTGCAACTGCAGCGACACCATACGAGCACATTAAGCAACTCAGCAGTCTTCTCGTGGCGTGCGGACAGTACATAACCATACAAAGACTCCATTGTTAAAGCAGATAGGCTATGTGGGATTCGCTTGTTAGTATAAATTTACTGATATATTAAATTTGACAAGTTTATACCACAAAAACCTGCTTTTTCTTTCAGAATTTCTCCAATGATTGGAGCGTTCTATTGACGAACATGTATAGTACATGCACATGTTAAGGTTGATGGGTAGTATATTGAATTTTTTGGCTACATATCCTTTCTTGACGATGGGATGTTTGCAGCTTTTAGAATTTGTAACTTTAATTCTATCGTTAAATCAGTGGGGTTTTTTTTGTACAAGATGTAAGTATAATGAAGAATGAAAAAAGTTTTTTGGTTGGTATCAGCCTTTTACTGTAGATATAAAAGCCGTATGAATTCACTTAATTAACACATTTATTCCACAGCTTATTATAGAACGTTGAAAGAATAGAAAAATTTAAAAAAACATCCCCCCCCCCC
>JAHWFO010059453.1:1581630-1593171 GCA_023313115.1 Rhysida immarginata
AAAAAAACATCCCCCCCCCCAAAAAAAAATCATGCTTTGCCATTACTTTTGTCCTATTTACATGTGATCATCAACTTCAGCGAGAGAGAGAGATTCTAGTTCTTTGCTGCTGGATGATTGGATTGGAAATTCTAATTTGGGATGAATCTGGTCAGAAATTGGACCAATCATAAACGGGAACACGTCAACTGGACGAGTTCAACTAGGCGCTGGTCAAGTGGACGATAGTCAACTGGACGATAACCAAAAGGACGACGGTAAAACTGGACGATAACCAAGTGGACGACAATAATTTAAAAAAAATATTTAGGCCTACTTTGCCATCTCGTTATTATTATGAACATTTAGACAAAATATTTTAAAACTTCAGATTTTACAAAATTTTATTATAACTTTTTTATTATTATTGAATACAATATAAATATATTTATTGATATTATAACTTTATTATTTTCTTATTATATATTATGAACTTATACATGACATTATCTTACAAATTGATAGAATTAACCCATGGAATAATTATACGATATTCCAGATTATATACGATAATATAAAATAAATATACAAGATTAATAAAGATCAAGATACTATCACCTTTTCATAAAATAATGCAATAAAAAACCTTTCGTAACGGAAAATAAACGTACCTTCAATTTTCGACATTCACTAGTTAAATGACGGTCCCTTAAATGAAATGACTAATGCAAAATAAAGAATCAAGCTTACTGATTGGGCACATTTAGAACCTTTTTTTTTATCCAATTAGAAAGCTAACTTAATAAAATTGTCCAATTACATTAACCAGAAATAACTTATATTTACCAATCATTATATATATTTTTGGGGGGGAAATTTATAGTTACAAAAGTTGCTTAAAAATTATTTATGACCCGATATTATCGGCCCGATAAATAGATATATGAAATTATATGATAGTTACAAAATTGTTTTGATGCATAACATTTCATTACATTGTCCAATTATATTGAATTTTTTTAATGCAAATGACTAAGAATTAAAAAAAAAAAACGGATGGAAAGTAAAGTTTGCTTTTTTTTAGTTTTTATTTTGAAGTTATAAAATTTTCGTCGTCCAGTTTTACCGTCGTCCACTTGGTTATCGTCCAGTTGACGTCGTCCAATTGACTATCGTCCAGTTGACTGTCGTCCAGCTGTGACGCACCCTCATAAACTACCTACAGTCATCATGTGTTTCGTAGGATTGAAAATATAAGTGGAGTTCATATTGTCCACTGTATATTTCCTCGAATTAAGAAATTTTATTGCATTTTTCTTAAAATTTTATTTCTTATTATCTGAAATTGATCTAAAAAAACGTTTTGTATTAAAGAGGATGATTTTACATGTAAAATTCGCTGACGGGGGCTGGGGCAGGAAATCTTTTCGTATTAAGCGAAATGGACGATGTCCATGTAACTCGTACGCCCTCTAGTAACAACAGTGTCAACCCTCATTCTGGGTCTAAAAGCTTGACTCGCGTTAATTCCTCTATGCCTCCCTGCAAAATTTATAAAAGGAAAGCGTCCGCATATACCAAATGGCACTGTTTTCTGAAAGATCAAAATAATTATATATTTACTGCAGCTTTTATATATAATTTTTACACATTTTATCTGTTAATTTCAAGACAGATTGAAATATAATAACTTATGAAGACTTGAAGTGTAAATTACGTTTAAGATTAACATTAAATGACTATAAACATTTCGGGAATATGCTACCCCTTAGTTAATAAAATTATAAAAATTGATTTGATTAAAAAAATGCATCCTGTTATATTCAATGAGAAGCTAAAAATTAAACTGCAGAAGCTCTTCAAACATATAATTACAAATAGAAAAGGGAAGTGAAAATGCCTCGACCTTTCGGCTAATATGCATCTTTGTTCAATGGATTAAATCGATTTGAGTGTGCTATATAACTTCATATAAATTTCATTTATACATTCCCAAAATACATATACTGTTAATTTTTAATCTTCATTTCTAATATTTATTATAATGTATATCTTATGTTTTAATAATTACGCAATATCTTATAATCAAAAGGCTGATTATAAAATTTGGTAAAAAAAAAAAACAAACAAAAAAGAAAAACAACAAAAAAAAGCATGCTATGATAGATTGAATCGATATTGCATGAAGAAATTAATGAACTTTATAAATGTCATGAATATTTAATTTATTTAAATAGCTTGAGCTTGCATTAAATCCTTCTCAATGAACAAAGGCTAGAAATGCAAACAGAGAATGTCGCTGTGGAAAACTGAGTCAAGAAAATGAAATTAATGTATAAGTTATCAGAGATGAATATTTTGTGAGGTAACTCAAGTTCTCAGTGTTGGTAGCGCACATGGTGACCCGGTTGATCACTTTCAAAATAAGCCACCAGATGTCAGTAAAACAACTGCGCATGCGCAGTTTCTAACGTGGACATCGTCCATTTTGCATTAAGCGTTTTCGTATTAAGCGGATTATACTGTAATAAAATTAAAAAATAGTTTATTTTAATTTTTTTTTTTAATTTCCTCAAATTCTTCATCAGGAAAAAATCATTGAAGGCATTAATAAACAGTAAAGCACTTACCTTTGTCCATTCTTGATAGCATTTATTAGCAAAATTATTCAAACATATCAATGCAATTCAAAGCTAAGTACTGTCCATTGCTCGTAAGTTTATCTTGAAGGAGCATGATTATTCCATTGCGAAAATGGGATTCTGATTGCTATAATGCAGCAACCATCTGGAGCCAAAGCAAGTTGCAGGTTCCATTGTTACAAAGTGTTTTCTTATCCAATTTTCTCCACTTCTAATAACACGCTGTTAAAACAGCTTGTGTTAATAATTGCATGGTTGAAGATCAGCTTATTGCAATACACGATAGGACAGTAGTATACTGGTTCCCATTTCACTAATAGATTAATTGTGCTCCTTGTAGGTTCGACTTTGACCTAAACCTATGAGCAACGGACAATATACATTTATGAATTTAATTTCTTCATCTGCAGCGTTTCCAAATCTAAATTTAATATCCAATCACAATATGGGATTCAAAACTGTTGATCGAGTCTTATTATGGATAACTTGACAAGAAGAAATCAGTGTTCCTTAAATGTATAAAAAGATGAGGGGGGGAAACCATGATGCTGGAGTCCATTAATTATCGCAGTCATAAACAAAAAATAAAAAGCTATAACAAGTAGTTTTGGGCTGATGATCTTAACCCGTCATCAAATCAAGCAAATAAGTAAATGCAAGCGTCATAAATTCAAAAATGGAAAGAATAATTAATTGATATGGATTATTGAAGCTATAGTATTTTAGACAAATTCTATTTGTGATACAGTCGAGTCTTTTGATAAGAGCCTGAATGGGAACAGAGGAAATGATTTGTATCCGAACTTCTCTTACATTCGGACCACACAAAAACAGTAGAAAAGAAAATTGCTTTTTTTTTTTTATTTTTTATATCGTTTATTAAAGATATTACATTAACAATTTCTTATATTACAATACATATCAACTTTAATCAAGCCTTCAACTATTTGTTGTTTTGAAGTCTTCCTACCCATTGCATGACTGCCAACAATGGCTATAGTTCATGAGGGTGCTGCTTTAAGGAAAAAAAAAAGCCATATCTTATCAGCATTATACGTATTATCTGGCTGATAGTTTCTTTCAGATTGACTGTAATTGTACTTTTCTAACACTGCATATTCATTCTACCAATCACTGCATGGATTAAAGTAATCAATCACAAAACGTATTGCAGTAGCTGATTACACAAAACAGACTTCAGCGACCAATCACAGAGCTGTTATTAAGCAAAGCTTTTATATGGGGACTAATGGGCAATTATCATAAAAAAAAATTGGACTTAAAAACAAACATCTCTTTTATCTGAAGTTCGTATGGGCAGATTCTCTTAACATAGAAAATATAGGGAAAGTATTGGGGAGCATGAGAAATGGCTCTTAAAAGTACATTAAAGAGCCATTAAATAGTCTGATAATTGGACTCAACTATACTTGTAATTTAAATTTTAACCTTCATTAAATGCGATTGTGAAATCTGGTTTTTAATTCTTAATAATTAAATTTGTGTAAAAATTTATGAATGCATTAAAACCTAAAATAGTTTTGAGAAAGTTACTAAATTGGTGTTAAGCCTCATAAGCTTTTAGAACCACTTAATGTATGTATTTGAGGAAACATTTCCTTTAATATGCTGAATTTATAAGTAGTTTTTCTAATAACCTGTATTTTTATTTATTTATTTGAAGGTAAATCGCCTTACCACTAGCCCTCCAGCTCCTACCACCGGTGAACAGAGAATTTCAGAAATACTGAAATCAAAATTTCCCAAGGCATCTATCATAGAAGTAAAGGATATATCTGGTAATTGGATATACTAAATATTTATTAAAAATCAATGACTAGGAATAATAGAGTGAACCCCTAACCAACTTTTTTAAAATTTTTAAATATTTTAAAAATAAAATATTTATTTGTAAGATTTGGGGAAAATGCTAGAAAATAAAAAATTAGTAGCAGAATGCTGAAACAAAAAAATTATTTGTGAAGTCTTCAACAGAGAGGACACCACTTTTCCACTTTTTATTAAGCACAAATTTACATTTCAGCTGCTCTGCAGCCTTCATTCAGCTTATCGAAATTAAACTTGTCCAACTCAGAGGGCTATGGATTGATTGTATTCAACTGGTGCAAATGAGAAGAAACTTGAAGAACACACAATACAAATGATGCATTTGCCATTTTTTGAATAAACAAAAATTGCTACAAAACATTGCCAATAGGTGGTGCCACAGTCTCACTAAGTCAGCCTTCACAAATCCAACACGTAACTTTCTGGATTAGTTACTGCAAGTAATTCAAGTCATAGTTTGTGTTGTATTTCAAATTTGCAGTGTAAAATAAAATAGGTTAAATATCTACAACTCAAAGACAAAAGTTTAGCAATTTGCAATGGTAGCAAAATGCAGAAACAATAATAATTTATTTTTGCCCAATAGAAGTGTGAAAACAAAAAAAAATGAACATTTTTATCCAAACAGCAACCTTTATTCTGCAATTTACAATATTCGTCATTTACAGTTGCAAATTTACGGTAGGGAAAACAAATTGTTAAATGGAAATAAATGGGACATAAGTTTAGCAACTTGCAAATTGTGTGACAGAAGTTTAGCAATGTCTGTATTAATATTTAGTGACATCACCTTGTTCTTGAGCACTGTCTGAATTCGACATGGCATAGATGCTATTAACTTGTAACATTCCTCTGTTGTAATTTTAGTCCAGGCATTAATGACAGCTTCTTGCAGGGACTCCCTAGAGGTCATGTGCTCCTTTCGGATCAATTTTTTCATACTTCTCCAAATGTTCTCAATCGGATTCAGATCCGGAGAATTCCCTGGCCAATCCAAAACCTTAATATTTTGTTCAGAAAAGCCATTCCTTACTTAATCTGGCTGTATGAGCAGGAGCTTGATCTTGCTGATAGAAGTAATCATTGACTGGAAAATAGAACTGCATAATAGGAAGCAGGAGATCAGCCATTATCTGGCAATATTTTAAGGCTATTACTGTGCCATCAATGATACAAATACTCCCGAGACCCGCAGAAGTCAGAGTACCATAAACTATAATTGAGGGTAGGAATTTACTAGATCTTGAAATGCATCCAGCTTCCAGTTCCTCATGTTTTTTACGGATAACGGTTTGTTGTCCATCACTGATTGCACAAAATCAGCATTCGTCTGAAAAAAAATTGATTTTTTTCCAATTATTTTCATTCCATGTGTAATAGCTTTTGCACCATTCAATTAGTTTTTTCTTCATTTGTGTTGTTAACATTGGCTTCTTCTTAGCAGTGTAAAACCAGTATCCAAATTCTTTTATATGCCTGATAGTTGTTTTAGAAGAAACACTCTTGTTAATTTTGCTGCACCACTCTTCAGTTATTTTGTTCGATGTTCATTGTCTCATTGTTGGTATCAACCGTTTCAGAACTCTGACATTACAAATGCTGGTAATTCGTGGACGGCACGATCTGGATTTTACGTTAATTGCCCCCTCACTTTTATACCTTTTGACAATTGGGCTGACACTTGATGGATGAATCTTCAATTGTTTAGCAATTTCACATTGTTTCATACAAGTCTTCAATAATTTTGGACTGATTGTTTAATGGTTTCATCCAGTTGTTTGGCTTTAGGCATTTTACAATTGCAAATAGTTGTGTTCGTCTTCTTACTGTTTGCAGGGCAATGTGATTATTATCACACCAGTTAACACACCAGTGGACACACCATTTATATAATGGAATCTTCCATGTCATTTGCATGAAAACTTTTGCAAAGGATATGTTTTTGTAACATTAAAGGGAAATATTGCTAAACTTTTGTCTCACAATTTGCAAGTTGCTAAACTTATGTCCCACTTATTTATTCCGATATTATATCCCGATATTATTCCCGATATTATTTATTTATTTACGAATTGGGATCCAATGCGTCCATCCAGGGCCTGTATGGCCAGAGGCCGACGAGTAAATTTATTTATTATTTATTTATTTCCGTTTAACAATTTGTTTTCCCTACCGTAAATTTGCAATTGTAAATTATGAATATTGTAAATTGCAGAATAAAGGTGGCTGTTTGGATAAAAATGTTCATTTTTTGTTTTCACACTTCTATTGGGCAAAAATAAAATATTATTGTTTCTGCGTTTTGCAACCATCGCAAATTGCTAAACTTTTGTCTTTGAGTTGTATATTACAAGTTGAGACGAAGCAATTTAACAAATACAAGAAATACAGGGTGATTCAAATCGTGTGTAAAACAATTTAAGGGTATTATAGGGTCAAGGTAAACACAAACAGTCCTATTAACATGGGTCCTATTTTTATTTCTTTTCAAGTTACAAGAAATGTTCAAAATTGGCCTCCTTGAGCCTGAATGCAAGTAGTGACGTCAGCATACTCTGCAGACGTCGGTCGATTCATGATGTTATGATAGTTTGCTACAATTGTCTACAAATGGATTGGACGCAGTGGGCCCATAGCATGGCCACCTCGCTCACCGGACCTTAACCACTGGATTACTACCTGTGGGGACATTTCAAATGGTGTACAGTGTCCAGATAGATACACGTGCACAATTAGTGGCCAAAATACTAGCATCGGCTGACGAAATCAGATGTGATCATGAGCTAATGACAAACGTATACCAGTCACTTATTCGACGATGCAATGTCTGCATTCAGGCTCAAGGAGGCCACTTTGAGCATTTCTTGTAACTTGAAAAGAAATAAAATTGTTTTAAGTGTTTTATTTTAAGATCTTTCCCAACGTCATTTGTTATTTATTATTCTTATTCCTTGTAAAATATAAATGTGTATATTGTTACATGGTAAATAACTTTTGATATGTGCAGTAACAAACAAACAACCCCCTACAGATTAACCCTTCCCGATCAAACCTTAAGTCCCCTGAAAATAGTATTATAAAAAGACTAGTTAATCCCCTAATAATAAATACGTCAGGAATCCAAATAAATCTCTTATTTTATTCATATCACAGAAAATAGGTCATCAAAAGGAAATGAGATTCCATTGGAAATAAAAAATGATAAAGTACATAGGAAGAATTCTTCACTGAAACACAAAAAGATCAATAAGTACACGCAGTGACGAATGACAACACAAAGGTCCGAGGAAGATGGCGAAGAAGACAGACCAGGTGAACACGTTCGAAAGCAAGGGGAAGAAATCCGAGAAAAACTACGATGTCGCTAGAAGTAGGAACCACAGTTTCCGACGATGAATCCGAGGCACCTGAAAAAGGTAAAAGAAACCAGAGCCACAAGGTAGAAGGCAAGCAATACCCAAAGGATGTGGAGAATAAAAAGAAAAACTAATTCTAATAATAATAAATGGGACTAAAGAGAAGTAAAAGGGTTAATTAAAATATTAGTAAGAAAATAAGGTAGAGCTTAACCCTTTTCCAAACCTCATCAGGGTACCCCGGACCAGCACACTGACGAAATAGGTACAAACATCATTCCGAAGAAAATTCAGGATGCCAAGTCAAGGCGTAGACGGTGATGACCAGTTGCAACCAGTTTGAATGCTGGAGAGCTGTTGCCGACCGCCACGTTGGAAGTTCAGACGACGACGCCGGCTCACGGCGCGAACATAAACGACAAAACTCAATGATGCTTGATGCCATCTCGCAGGTAGGCATGACGACTACTGTCGAACGAAAGGGACTGGACGGAACACTTCAATGTCCGGAGACTGTCAAGCTGAGACAGAATGATAACAAAAAGTCAAATAAGACAATAGGACCAATTTCCATACTCGAGCAGAGGCAAAGCTACGTCGGCTCCCAACTGGCACATTTTGCTGGGTGAGCTGCTGACCGAACACTAATTCATTGGCAACCAAAATGCAAGCAGCAAAATTCTTAACACGCGCGCAAAAAAACAATGCAGACACGAGGGGAAGGCTGCACGCCATGCGAGCGAAGAACACGGCAACTAATAGTCGGAGAGAAAGTATTGTTTTAAAATAATTACAGAACCGAAAAAGGCTTAAGAGAAGGGAAAACCTAAGAATAAACCGAAGAAGGCTTACGATTAATGCCCAAAAACTAAAACAGAAAGATAAACTATTTTTTCACAAAAAAAAACTCGTAACAAAGTGTTTGCGTGTTGTTGTGTGTAATAGAGGGTAAATTGATAATGCAATTTATCTATATATTGAATGCACAGTTTATTTAAGTTAAAGTTGTATTTGTGAAGAGGCACAAGAACGTTGGAAAGCTGGTCTGTGTTATGCAATTATTTCTTGCTAAATTCTCTTGTAATTAAATTTTATTTCTTTTCCACATTTGTAGGTGGCTGTGGTGCAATGTATGATGTAATTGTTGAAACGGATGAGTTTAAAAATATTAACCGTGTTCAACAACATAGGCTAATAAATGAGGTAAGAATTTTCTTGAGTTAAAGTTGGAATTGGAATCGTATACAGTCGAACCTCCCTATAATGAAGTCATTAGAACCTTCCAAAAAAAAAATTGATAAAACGGAAAATTTGTTATATACAAGATTTATATGTTGGTACCATAGTAAAAATTCATTATAAGGAAAAATTCATTATCTGGCTGTTCGTTATAGAGAGGTTTGACTGTAATTCATTAGTTTTTATATAATTATTAAGAATATGTGGGATTTGTTTGAAATAAGGCAGTTTAGCTTACAAAAAAAAACCAATTGAATGTCAAAGTAAATATACAGTCTTTCAGTTTGCTTATATTCATGTATAACAATATATTTTCCTCCTCATTGTTAATTACCAAAATGTGGTTTATGCTTTTGCTTTGTCCATCGCTTCAACAGCATGTTTTATAACGGTGATGGATTTATCACTCAATAGATGTTAATGCGTTAATTTTTGTTTAAAAATTAACCATTGTTGATACTGTTTTCGAGCACGTGTGCACTCATTTCATTTCAATTATAGATGTGGGAAATCTATTGTAATGATTTGGAGGAGAAAGTTTATAAAGAAAACCTCTTTCTCCACCAGCGATCGTGTTCTATTTGGCAACACGAGTTGTGGACTATTGCCCTGCACCCTATCTTCCACTCTAGAAGAGATGTCTTTAGAATGGTGAGGCTGATGTTGTTCCATTCCTGTGTGCAGGCTTTCGAGAAACTCTCAGTGGTTGTTGGGCAACGTCGAGCAAGGGCTTATTTCAATGTATTTCATGAAAAGGTATAATGCGAATTCCAGTTTGATCTCCAAATCCAACTAGGACAGAAAAAAGAATGATGAAAACACAAATCCACAAATATAGTTTAATTCTACCTCGTATGTACATTTCACTGACAACGTCAGCTTCTTCAGCGAGTAATATGGACAGTCAATTGCTCGAAAGTCAGAGTATACAGAGTAAAATGCCGAATTTATAATAAAACGGGGAAACGAACTAACTAATCATAAGGACTGTCCCACAGTAATGATAACCAATCCAAGTGTCACAAGTTTAAAACATTGTTCAAAAAAACCTTAAAAGAAACAGTTAAGTCAAAAACGGAAAAAATTTCCCCAAAAACGAATTATTTTTTATATAAAATGGAATCCGTAAACCGCAACCATTCTTCTACCGGCATTGGGCCATCATTACTATTGAGCAGTTGATTTGATGGTTTGTTTTTGACAATTTCTAAAGATTCTAGGAATGGTTATTTTTACTATGGGACAGTTTCTCTGGATTGGTTATCATAACTGTGGAACGGTCCTTCTGATTGGTCAGTTTGTTTCCCCATTTTGTTATAAATTCGGCATTTTATTCTGTATACTCTGACTTTCGAGCAATTGACTGTCCATATTACTCGCTGAAGAAGTTGACGTTGTCAGTGAAATGTATATACGAGGTAGTATTAAACTGTTTTTGTGGATTTGTGTTTTCGTTATTCTTTTTTCTGTCCTAGTTAACCATTGCCCACAGTTTCTGGCCTTCCACGTGTATTCCAAATCCAACATAAATTGAACGGTCAAGTTAGACGTATGGAGGCTTTGTCTTGATGCAGCCAAACTTTGCTTTTGTCCTCTCCATATAATGCTAGGATTTCCTCTTGAAGAATTGAACTGACAACTTGTTGCTGATAGTAAAGGGAGTTAACCTTAGCTTCCTATGCATCCTTCTGATTGTGAGCTTGCCGTTGTACAAGTATAGTGCAATCACCTATGCCTTATGAAAAACTTTCCTTACATTCCTTGGACCACTTTTGATATGACTTCTCTCCATGTGGATGGTAGAAAGTCGCGTGAGGTTTGTTGCAATCTTTGAAGTGTACGTACCCTTCATCCAAAGCGACAACATACTTCCATCGTTGTGCTGCGAGGTGACCCTCATAGAGCCTCCGACAGTTCTTCTTCCTTTCTGCAACGTGTCGTGGCAGGAATTTATAAACACGTCTCTTGTGATGCTTTTCCAGTTGTAGATCTTCGTTTATTTTATTTATGGTATGTAGCCTGTGAAGTTCTTACAAAGTTTGCGATCCTCTTTGGGTTGCTGGATTTTCACACAGGACCAGCTCCGTGACCATTCAAATGACTTGTGGTATTTGGCTTGTGGGAACTCGAGGATTTTGTTGTTTCTGTATGCCTTGAATCTCATAGTATTCATCTGTGTTGTAGTTTGAGTGCTTATAAAGAATAACAATTTTCGTGAAATCACATTATTAATCACAAGGAAACAAGAAACGAAAAAATAATAAATGAAAAATAAGGCAAAAAATAAGACAAAAAACAAAATGATAAGGAAAAATACGACCTGTAAGCGCTTTTCGAAAGCCTTGCTTTCATCGTTCAGCAGCCCAAGGGAGAACACGGAGTGAACTAACTTGGGAAGGTATATCGAGTCTTATATACTGAACAAGAATGGAGAACAACCAATCAAGAGATTTGTAGAAGGTGGCAATTCATCGATT
>JAHWFO010059453.1:1603171-1633532 GCA_023313115.1 Rhysida immarginata
GGTCATATTTCTGAAAACAGAATTTGAAAAAGTTAATTCGTTTTCAAGTTCTCGTGCAAACGGCGGACGGACGGCCGGATAAACGTACAGACTAAGGGCGCATTCTTATAAGTAGCTTTTATGCTAAAAGCTCCTAATAATGGCTGCCGTCTACCTGTAAATCACACATGAACATTACAACTATTAATTAGATATTTATAGTAAATATTTTTTGAAAAGCGTATGCCTTATCTATATTGTATTGTTTTCATATTGTATTATAGCCTTTTTTTTTTTTTTTTTTTTTTTTTTTTATTAGAATTACACGCACTTTATTACTTTTTGGAATGTGTTACTTTGTACTGTTTAATTTTAATAATTTAATATTACATTTAGCGTTAATATTGAAACGGTAAAAGTTGAGAAATTATGTTTTCCTGTAACATTTCTGCCTTGAAATTTTTATTATTTCATTCCCATATTTTTGAGACGCATTTCCCTATTTCGTAGGATTTTGATTTTTCGCGTCTATGTAAGAATAATACTTTGAAATCAAAATGTCTTCCCGTCAGAGAACCTGAGTCCGTTTTGTTTGCGCCCGCATTGCGCTAATGCGCATTCTTAATATTAGGTTGTTGCAAAAGTTTCTTCCGGTTCTAGAACCCGTGCCCAAGAAGGACTCATTTTCCGAGGGGGGTGTTCATATGTTTTCAAACAAATTATTGCATTCGATTCCTGAATATCTTTGCTATATTACATCCAAGAATCAACTTTCTGACTATACATCTGTGAGTGCCATCAACGGTCTGAAATGGACCTTTCACGCGAGCATATTCGAGCAATAATCTTCTACGAGTATTCCGGAAAGATCAGTGCTGCGCAATGTCACCGAAACATTTGCCAACGTTTAGGTGATGGCACTGTTAGTTTAGGTACAATAGAAGAATGGTATCGCCGGTTCAGACGCGGAGATAGCACTCTTCAAGATGCACCTCTGGTTGGCCAATCATGGTTTCAGATGGTGATCTACGCCAAGTAATTGATGAAGATCACAATGTAACAACGAGGGAACTCGCAGAACAGTTCAAGGTTCACTTTTCAACCAATGCCCGGCATCTGCATGAGCTGAATCTGTCATTCAAGTTCAATCGTTTTTGTGTTGGAATAAAAATCCGGAAAAAACTTTTGCAAGAACCTGATATAACAAAAGTTTGCTGTCCACTCCAAGGGCGGTGTTTCGCCCCGGAAGCGCAATCGACTAAACTTCGCTTTCTTAGCCTTGTTAAGCCTCGAAACTCGATTTATAAAGAGTGAACACGCGTATTTATATAAAACCGGTGGCGCAAAACAACCACTAGGAGAGAAAGGATGAGGACTTATATAGTAGGTAATCCAGAGAAGGCGTGTACAATAGCTAACCGGGCCAATCTGGTAAATATGAGTAATTTTTAATTATTGCAACTCGGAAACGCGTAGACAAAAATGTCCAACGACCAAGATTGATAAAGGAATAATGAATATGGCCCAGTGCTCAAATAAATTAGTGTCCACCACTGTTAACCATTCTATTACTGGCACTGTTTGGTCCGTCGTCATTGTTGTGCAAGTTGTGTGTAGATATATTTCGGGCTATTTCCAGTGATTCTTAAGAATGGTAGCAACTTGTGGTCACTGCAAGCGTGAAGGGTTTTAAAATTTTCCCGCGAGTAGTCATGCCCTTTTCTTACAGATTTTTCTTAGTCCATGGTTAAGTTGTGTGTTGTACGGAAGTACTAAGATCTGCTTCTTCCAGTTTTGAGAGTCGTGACCTGTTCGATTTTCAGGATTTTTTTTCTATTTTAGTCATGAGTTTGTCGACGATTTTTCTTGATATCCATTTAACGTTGCCTGTTTCTTTATGATGTCTTATTT
The DNA here is from genome assembly GCA_023313115.1 of Rhysida immarginata. Taxonomy (NCBI): domain Eukaryota; kingdom Metazoa; phylum Arthropoda; class Chilopoda; order Scolopendromorpha; family Scolopendridae; genus Rhysida; species Rhysida immarginata. Next base: position 1,605,062 of record JAHWFO010059453.1, read on the forward strand.
CCGTTTATCTTTCGTTGTCCGAGAGTGGGAGGAGTGCTGCTCTTCTCAGCTGGTGGTGAAACTCCAGTTTTTGTAGGTGACCATGATTTGAATGATGTAATTAGTTTTGCGGTGTACTCCGAATGTCGATTACCTACATGGGAAATGCCTAAATTTAGAAAGGATAATTTATCGTTGTCCTTTTTTTTTTCCATGGTGTATTGGATCTGGGGACATATAGAATTAAGGCTATCCAGAAGTTCCTGGATGTCTTGTTCCTTAGTGTTTATGATGGTGAATATGTCAACAACATCCCGTTTCCAAATTGATGGAAAGAATTTAAATGACCACAAGTTGCTGCCTTGAAGTTTCCGAGTTACGCAGTGAAAATTGTAACAAGTGCTGGTTAGTATTCACAAGTGAACACGTGTTATGATGTTGAATGAGTAACTCGGCAAACTTCCTGTTGGAATTCGATCAATTTTAACGGTATACATTTTAATGTACCCTGTTATTCCTCCAAATTTCATTAATCTAGGCTTTACAGAACCTGAGTTATTGACTTGTTGATCTTGGTGGTGGCATTTTTATTTCTGTTCATATCTCAGTTATCGTTCAAATTCGGACCCATCTTCATAGGACTTTTTGTGTTTACTTTGACCTCTATAATACTCCCTTAAATTGTTTTACGCACGATTTGAATCACCCTATATACAAGTCAGGTTAATTCGTACCGTGTTATATGGAAACCGCACTGTGAGAATACCGCGTTATAGGAGGGTTGACTGTAGTAACATTATTGAAAACTGATTTTACTCTTGATTGCTTCTCCTACTTTTATAATAATTAAATTAAAAAGGAATTTGATAGATTCATGTATATTTAATTCCTTTGCTATTTTTATAATTGCAGGCGTTAAAGGAAGAAATAAAAGACATGCATGGACTTCGTATTACTACAAACGTTCCCAGTGCTACGTCTTGATGAAGATACATACCTCTGCAGCTGAATTTTAATAGTTTTCTTTGATTTTTCTTATGTCTGTTTGTAATTATTTTTATGTAGATTTATGAATAGCGTTTAAACTCGCAAAGGTATATTTAAAACTATATCACTTTATTCTTAACTGAATTATGTTGTAATGATGACTATTGAAATTATGAAAAAAATAAAATTAGAAACATAAGCAATTGTTAGTTTGTTGTTTTAAATAATAATAAAGCTGTTGTACAAATTACAATGATTATTACGTTATAAAAAAATTCAGTCTATTATTAAAACCATAACAATCGGTAGAAACACAAAATACAGTAGAATTTCGATTATTCGAGGTACAGTGGACCAATCCTACCTTGGATAACCGAAAGACTCGGATAATGGGGATTTTGTAAATGAAAGCAGATTTAAAGAAAGGAAAGACATTTATACTTTAACAGTAATAAGTGTATGTGCAATTAAACAATGAAGGATGAAATATTGTAAGCTACAATAGAAAAAATACGTAAAATGAAACCTGCGAACATAGAAGTACCTGTAAACAATGAATTACAGTAGCGTATCATTTACATTACTGTATTTAACAGGGTTTCATCTAGCAAAATGGCAGGCCAAGAAAGTGAACAATAATTAGGGCATTTTTGGTCAAAGTAGGGCAAGTCAGAGATATAAGCGCAAATTATAATCAAAGTCTTAGCTCGGCCGTATCAACTTTTCAGAATTTTTCGTAGACCCCTTCAAGTCGAATTCACTTGCTAAAACAGTGAGTGTAAAGAATACCAAGCTAATGGCATGTCATATAACAATCGATTTATCAAGAAGGAATACATTGTTACTTTCTGTTCATCTTTTAAGCTTTACTGACATCGGCGCGCGCACGTGAAATCGCTTTGTGGACGCACGATTGCTCAAGTGCTCATAATCTATATTCAGTTGCGAAAGAATAGAGATAATTATTGGTTTTATAATGGCTTAACTGTGTACCCCTTCATAATTTCTACATTTTTTTAGGTAGAAGGTTGAAATTCGGAATGTAGCTTCCTAGGGGCATGTCCATCTGCACTATTTAGTTTGGTATTGATTGGGGTACTGGGGTTGGAATTACGGGGGTGGGATTGAGATAGGACAACATACCTATGTGCTATTTAGGTACGTAAAGGCGTGAAATTCGGTATCCAGATTCCTCTAGGCAAGATCTACAATACTATGAAGTTTAGGCCCAGGTGTTCCATTGGGGTCGGATTTGCGGGGGTGGTAGTCACGTGGTCTTTAGAACTATGCCAACATATGGCTTGTGATATATCATACGTTCGGAAATGATAAGAAAGGAAAAAAATACGAGCTTTTTTACATTTTCTACATATTACGTTCGAGAAAATTAATTTTTGATTAAAAAATTTGGGGAGAGGTAAAAAGTGCAGATAAAGGGGTAAAAATAGATGACTTCAGGATCTGCTACTTGCCTTACCCTACTCGGGGGGAGGGGAGGGGGGATTAATTTTTTTAATAAATGTATAAATGTATTTCTCCTTCAGTGCTAAAGCTCCTCCTTGGAATGTTTACAAGATTTTATTTCACGTCAAATCTCAAGCTTCCACAGCTGTGTTTTAAACAAGGAGAAAACGTATGGGCTGCACAACATCGGTCCTTTGAACGGTAATAAGTATTGTACCGTACGGATTTACAGTAACAGCTGAAAATGTCCACCATGAACTACGATGCACTTTGCTACGCGGTTTACATTGACCTCCATATGGGCTCAAAATACTGGATGTACACAAATGAGTGAACTAGTTTCCTGATTTTATTTAACATTTTATCACAAAACTTTACAGGTACATTTGTTAAGTCGGAAATGATGATCAAGAAAGTTGCAATCCCTGACTTAATCCCTTGTGACTTTTTTTGCGAAGGATAAAACAGTTATCCAGCAAAATAAAGCATTTTAAAGGTTTAAATCCGATTGATAAAGGTTTAAAGAAATAAATCTGTAACTGAACCTTAAAATTATAAAACAAGTCAAATAGCCAATCTAACCTCATAAGAAATAGTTTGAACAATAAAACGCAAACAACCTAAAAGAGCTTATTATGAGCTTTAGCATAAAAGCTACTTATAAGAATGCGCCCTTGGTCTGTACGTTTATCCGTCCGTCCGTCCGCCGTTTGCACGAGAACTTGAAAATTAGAAAATCAACCACGCGTGCATTTCATTTTCTAGTGGCACGTGTTATCTCGATTTTTAGAAAATTTCGCATACTAGTATTTTTGACGGGCCAATTGGTAAACAGAGTTTTCTTCTCCTAAGAATTGCTTTATGGACAAAAATCAATGAATTCGAATTTTAATGAACAAAAAATCGTGACAACGGAAGAATGTTGAGGTCATTTTTTTTTAATATCTGCTTAAAACCGGTTGTTCCGTGCTCTTTAATGTTATCTTACATATTAGACAGGTTTATTACATAACATTTGATTGAAACATTTATTGGATAAAGTGCAATCATAATTCATATGAAAGAATAAAAATTAATAAGAATTCATTCATTAACAATTAATTTTATTTTTAACAGTTTTTCACCATTGTATAGTTTTATCATTTTGTGATAGTCAACTATTTTTTATTTTTTTATTTATTTATTTTTTTTTTTTTTTTTTTTTTTTACATTTTTACATTTCTTTATTTTTCTCTAAAGTTTTCTGAAATAGAGGTGAGCTCGCTGCGTTTCTATAAAGCTTCAAAAATTGCCCGTATCTAATATCTCTGGATTATACGTAACACGAAAACGTGACTCTTTACTCTGCCATGGCAGTAAAAAGCATTCTAGTTACATATTATCGGGAACATATTTTTTATGATATTGTGTGTGAGGAATATTTCAAGTTATGAAATGTTCAATTGCTAAAAATTAAAACATATCAGAACTTTTAACAAGTTGTTACATTCCTTGACTGATAGCCCCATTTTCTTTACATCATCCTGAAAAGTTTCACTTCTGATGCGTAGCTACCGCGAATATTTTTTTTTATTATTATTTTTTTTAAAGAAATATACGAATGCAGATTTCTGGCATTTGAATGCATGCTGGCATTTCCAGATTGATGGCTTTTTAATTTTTGGATTCACATCAGTGGGTCAAATGTTAATTCCTTTCGAGTGTTAAAGACAAAATGACGTTTTGAAAAAAAAAAGAGGATGGAAATTCCGTAGTTACAGGATTTCCCAGCCTTTCTCGCTAATCTAAGCAATATCCTTTCGAAGAAAGACAACCTAGCCCATCGGTTTATATTACAGGTCAACAGGCAATGTTTGACATTTAATATGGGGAAAAATGAGTCAAAAGTCTAATATTTACAAAAACCTTTTGAGATATTTTATATTAAAAATCTCTGTAATATATATTTCTCTTATCACATGACGGGAATGACAGCCAAGTCGAATCCATTCACGTTGTAGAGAATATAGCGCGAACTAATCATTCTTGACCGTTTGATCAATGCAGCTTCAGACGAAATTAGTGGGGTTTTTTTATATTAAAATATTCCATTTTCAAAATGTACTTTTTAATTTAACGAATTTATTCGGAAAATTTTTATTATAATCTTATTTAAATCGGTTAATTTAAAATATACTATTTTGATTACGTGTTGGAAAAAAATTTTTTTGGTTAGGAAATTTTGTGTTTATTTAAAGAACCAGTCTTGACGAATTCACTGAAATTTTTTGCCGTCAAAAATTTTAATCATTTTAAACACTTCTGTAATCTTATACCCCTGGTCATATCCTATATATCAGAAATGTATTTGACGTGAGGAAAAACTATATTTGGAACAAATAGTTTCATACAAATGCTTTATCACGATCACAATGCGGTAATTGGGATTGTCACGTAGACGAATTTTTTTAAAATCGTATTTTCCCAAATAAAGTCCCATATGGGTTATACTAGTGAAATGTATGAGAAAAATTAATCTTGAAATAGGAAAATAATAAGTATCAAATTAAAATTGGAATAAAAAAATTCATTCTGCTTCGAGCATCACTTAAGTTTCTTCGACATTTGGGCCGTGGCTAGAAAGCTGGTCGATTTGTAAGAGTTGTCACGAACGAGACTCTTATGTTTGCAGTGGAGCCTTATTCTTGTATTAGCAGATGCGTGAAGGGGAGTTGCAACTTCCCTGTAACAGTTTCGCTTGTTGACTCCATCGTGCAGAACATATGATTAAGTTGTTCATAATAATGCCTTCTCCTCCAAGCTTCTCCCTGTCTTACGGGAAATCATATTAATTCATAGCACTTTCGTCAGAATTAACTATTACATCGCCTCTAATAGGTCATCTTACTCTTTAATAACAAGTATCAGATGACCTATTACCCTATATTAGACTTTCAATACCATCCACTTTCATTATTTGTCGAGTCTATATTCATGGAAAAGTACCAGTAACCCGTTTTGCGTATAAGAAAAGAAAACACTTCCATAAATGCGTTCTTCTCCGAATCCAGTTTTCATCTGCATATTCGAGTGAAAGTAGCTTCATTAAAAACCTGTAGATAAGCTTATGTACTCAACTTTCTTCGCTCATTCAAGTTTTTCAATACATTATCCGAATATTAGTCATTGATTCTACGGTCTAGCATGTCAATTTCAATTCAAGATTATACCAACTTCCTCTAATAGCCATAGTTGTTTCATTCTAAAGCAGTGCTTCCCAACTGCTACCCTTTATAGTGAAACGTGTAGACTGTGCATGAAGAAATACGGTAGAATAACTGTGGTTATTAGAGGAAGTTGGTATAATCTTGAATTGAAGTCGACCTGCTAGCGATCGTAGATTCAATGACTAAAATATTCTACAATCGTTACATATCAACTTCGAATTCAAGATTGCACCAACTTCCTCTAATAACCGATACCCGGACATTTCTTCAAAGTTCTTCAACATCTCCAATTCCCTTCTACAAGACTAACTTCTTCAACTCATCAATTTCCTTCTGAACTTCATTTCTTCAAGAACATCTTCAATTTTCTTTTGATTTTTTTTTCAAGAACAAAAATTTCTGTCTTCAAGATATTTCTTCAAAATTCCACATTACTTCAACTTCTTCAGCATTTTCAGTTTCCTTCTGCAAAAAAAAAATCATACAATATTGAAACGACATATTATATTTTAATTTGTTTTCTTTTCTCTTCTTTACTTTTCTTTTCTATTAAATTTATAAAGGAAAATTTCTACTTAAACTATTACTATAACATATTCCTCTTTTTTACTCAAACTATTTTCTTGTATGACTTTACTTATATTTTTTTTCTTAATATGAATACTCATCTTGATTTTAATAAAGTTAGGATAGGTTAAGAGATGGCTCTTTAAACAGTGCTTTTGCTTTGGTTTCTTCCCTCAAACCAACTGTGCCATCCTTCCAGGCTGTTTGTTGTCCGTGGAAGGCTTCCATGTATGCCTTCTCTCCAATGTGTTTGCTTACGGAGCTCAAACGCCGGTCTTCATCGTCTGGCATGATGAAACAATACCAATCCTGTAGCTTCAATGTAGCCAAGAAAATCGGATAGCATTTCATCAGTCTTATTATCCAGTGCCTAGACAAATTCTGTGAAGCTCTCAGTGCAATAACTGATTCGCACAAACAAATCCCAACGCCTGAAGAGACTTTAACAGCGAGTGCATTTCTCGGATCATTATAACAAGACTGTAGTTCTAAGCTCTGTAATAAGCATTGCCCGAAATAGAAAAAGCGTGCATAAACTTTTTTATTTGGAAAGTGTTCTGAGGTATTATTAATAGCTGCTCTTATCACAGTCAATGGTGATTGAAACAGGATTAAGATCTGGCCTCTCCTGTTTCAGGATACTAAAGATCAAATCATAAATTAGCATAAACAACATTAAACGTGTTTGTGTCCTAAAAGATTTCTTATATATAATAACCTCTTGAAAAGAACTATATTTTTACCTTTTATACAATGAGTGGTCAGTTTATTATGATATACCTGACGTTTGTAGACAAATTAGCTATGAATTCGCGCTGAAGATGCTAGAGGACCAGACCATTATAAATAGGGACACAGGTTGTTTACCACGACAGTAGAAGTCATTTGTTTATGAATATATAGGTTATTGATGCGATTTAACAGCCTTTGAACGTGGGAGGATTGTTAGCGCTCGGAGCCATGGAGCGAGTATCATCAAAATAGCTGGATTCGTTAAATGCTCAGGAGCAGCTGTTATTAAAGCGTTTAAAGACTGGACTGTCAGCCGGAAAACAAGGTCTGAACGTGAAAGCTGTGACCGTTAGCGACTAGCCAATGTTCGGACAGAACGGAGAGTGGAAAGACTGGTACAAGACAACAGCAGGGCAATAGTGCATCAATTTACTGAACATCCTAATAAGAGATCATTCGAGGAGTTCGCCGTACACTGCATCGTATGGGATACGGAAGCCGAAGGCCTGTTCGAACACCTTTGCTGTCTCCAGTTAATAAGATAAAACGTCTCCAATTCGCACAGGAGCACAAGGATTGGACAGTCGACCATTGGAAAAAATCATGTGGTCCGATGAACCACGTTTCCAGTTGCATCATGCAGATGACAGAGAATTTGGCGGAAACAGCATGAAGGCATGGACCCCACATGCATGAGTGCAACCCTTCAAGATGGTGGGAATAGTGTTATGGTTCGGGGCATGTTTTCCTGGCATTATTTAGGCCCTTTAATTTATGTTGAACAACATCTGAATAACACAACATACCTATGTATCGATGCTGACCAACTTCATCCTATCATGTTGAAGGCATATCCGATGGATATGGCTTCTTCCAACAAGACAATGCGCCATGCCACGGTAGTCGTATTGTGCAGGAGTGGTTTCAAGAACATGAGGGAAACTTTACCTTGCTTAGGTGGCCCCACAATCACTAGATCTCAATCCAATTGAGCATTGTGGGACGAAGTTGAAAGAGCCATCGTGCAGTTGGTTCTACAACCACCGAAATTCACACAACTGGACAGTGCTATTCATCAGGCATGGTGTCAGATTCCTCGCATTACCTTTCGACATCTCTTGGAGTCAATGCCAAGAAGAGTCGCCGCAGTATTGAAGGCAAAAGGTGGCCCAACGAAGTTGTTGTTGTTGAGTTCCATCAAGTCGAAATCGACTTCTGGTGACTGTGGATATATGCTATCCATTCAGAGTTTTCTAGGGAAGAGTGATAATGCGGTATTAGAAAGGATGATAAGGAAAGAGACAAACACAAACATCCATGCCCTCGGCGGGATTCGAACCCGCGACTCGCTGGTTTCGAGAGCAGACAGACCTGCGCCTTAACCCTCTCGGCCACCGAGCCGGCTGTCCAACGAAGTTCAATCTGGCCACTCAGTATACAGGGTGTTTACTAAACATACGGCAAAAAGTTCAAGCGGTAATTCTTTGGGTTATTTTAAAAATCTTTTGTCCATTGATAAATTTCGAAATGCCGCTTTGTTTCGAAGATACAGGACGATAAAATTTTTTCGACAAAAACAATATTTTATTACCTAATATTACAAAAAGCTTCTTAATCTACAATAATTGCTGAAAATGACTACCACCAATCAGGATGCGTGAATCCAATCTTCTTCTCATTGACTGCCGAACCCTTTTAAAAAACATCAGCTCATTTTAGTTAGATTGGTCGTGAGTTTTTAAATGCAACATATGAACACCGCTGGATTGGTCGAAGTGGGACCTCACTTATGGCCTGCTCGATCCCCGAACTTAAATCCCTTGGATTTTTTCTATGGGGCCATCTAAAATCGTTAGTTTACACTACTCCAAAAAAAAAGTAGAGCATTTGATAAATCGGATAGTTGATCGGTGCAATGCAAGAAGAAACAACCCTGATGTTTTTGAAAGAACTGGTGTTTTTTTTAACATTATTAACTGTTTCGTCGATTATTCCGAGACATCATTTTAAGCCGAATACAAGTTATGTAACTTGTCCTCGTTTCACCAACTCGTTTCTCAGCAATTTAAGTCGGCGATCTTCAGTTCCGTAGTGTTCTTATTAAAGAATTTTAGGTTACTCCATCTTTTCTTCATCCATGGTTACTCTTTTCGATTTACAAATTTGTGTATAGATTTTATAGTAGGCTTTATAGAATTTTTTATACTATTTCATGATTAGATTTAATAGAATTGTTACACAATATTTAAGTTACTGATTAAGAATAAGTTCTCTTCAAGAATCTGTATTGTCAAAAATATGTATCTTTGTCGCTTCTCTAAAGCTCCAATCCAAATATCAAGACTTTAATATCGTTAACCCTTATGACTCTATACTCTGCCATTAAACTGACTAATAATTTTTTGATGATTCTTCTGATTCTTATACAATTGAATGTCAGAAGCTTTTACTTCACTTGCGAGAAACTGAATAATGTCATCAATAAGCTTTTTCGGACAATGTTTCTGCGAATAATATGTGATCTGGTGTTAAAAAAAACTAGCAGGCAAAATAGCCGTGAATGTGTAGTAATTTAATTAGTAAGAAGATCCATTACTCCATAACCGATCTAAGCTATCTTGGTTACAGCTTTCCGCGATTATTGGTTAATGCATCCAATGCTATCCATATGTTCTATAAATTTGCATGATGCGCGCGACGGGTACGAGCATATACAAAAAAACTTGGACAATAATCTGGAAACGCCTAGTAAAAGTATAGGATGGCCTGTACAAACGCCTAGTATAAAGCTAAGTTTCCATGCATGCATTTTTGACGCATTTATAACTGCGTCTCGACGCAGAAAGCAAATGTGCATCTGGACGCACCTAGACGCACATTGCAACAGCTCTTGACGCATTTAATTCGAACGCAAGTATCAGTTTCCATGCATGCATGAAGTCTACGCAGAAAGTTCAACTGCGCATGCGTCATGAGTTTATGTTTTGCAATTTTTCTCGTTAGAGGGAGAAGCTTCTCTCTAACCATCATGCCACCACCTTGGTGTTTTTCGGATTTCTTAAAATATCATTATTAATTTCTGGTGTCCGAGCACAGATTCCATCAAATGAAGAAAAGGAATTGATGGAAGGATTCCTCTGCTTTCTTACCGTAGCATGTACAGCATTATCTGTACATGCAAACCTAAATAAAAGAAAACATCGGTACTGGGTTCTAATAAAAATATTTTTATATCTAAATTTCAATTCATTTGTTTTTTTCCAATATATCTTTACACTTTTAATTCATCTTTACACAAATGTAAATAGTACAGTGGAAATATTGGCAATTTCATTTATTTTATTTTCACGTCCATTTCGGTAATTCTTTGGTCATTTTATATCGTTATTGTCTTTTATGTTTACATTGTTTTCATTTCATTTTAAATAAACTAACTGATTACAACATTATTTTAAAAGGTACACTCTTGAAAATTTATATTTTGCAATAGCGTATCTAGGAAATACACGCGACCTTTCGCGTTCGTTTAGAGGGCGCGCCCGCTGGAAGGTTAACAAAGCAAGTGCGCTTGCGCAAAACAATCATGTGATCTAGAAAGATTTGAGACGCATTTGCAAGTGCGTCAAGAAGTAGAAAGCCTATCTACTTTACTTTTCTGCGTCCAGACGCATGAACTCCAGACGCACATCAACCAAGATTCGGAGACGCAGATATCTGTTTCCATGATACGTGCGTCAAGACGCACCAATTTATGCGTCTAGACGCAGAGACACAGTTAAAAACGCATGTATGGAAACTAAGCTTAAGGCGTTTCTGAATGGTCTGTACAAACTTTCAGGATATGTTCCAGGGAACGTCAGAGAATTTCGACAATTCAAAGAACCGGAGGCCATTTTGAGCCTTTGCTATAGCATTTGCCTTTGACAACAAGCATATTGTCTTGTTATACCGCAGAAATAAATTGCACAGTTTTGCAACTCCTATACGCTTTAAAGTTCGTTTATTGCAGGGCACTTTCAAATCGGTATAACTCTAGCAAGAAGAATATTAACCCCCATGTTCATATGATATTTATTGCTTTTTAGGTCCCTGAAACATATCCTGAAAGCTTATACAGACCATTCAGATGCACCTTATTAAGTACCGAAAGGTGCTTTAGGCTATCAGTGTGGGGAAACGTCTGTCTGTCCGTCTGTCTGTAACTCTAACTCCTCCGAGGCTATGAAAGATTTTCAAATCTGTTTTCGTCAGTCGATGAATATGGTCCATGGCACGAACAAATCACAAATATTATCTAAATCGGTTCATTGGCACGTGCACAAATGGTACCTCAATTTTCCCGCCAAGCAATTTTCAATGGGAAGATGTATTAAGGAATATACCAAACAAATCGTAATGACGAGATAGAAGCGGTTATTCATTACTATTTTCGTCAGTCGACGAATGTGTTACATGGCACGAACGAATCACAAATATCTAAATCGGTTCAATAGCACGTGCACAAATGGTACCTTCAGACCCCACTTAGCAATTTTCAATATAGAGTTATATTAAGTAATATATCAAACAAATCGTAATGACGAGATAGAAGCAGATATAAATTACTATTTTCGCCAATTAATAAATATGGTTCCGGGAATGAACCATTTAGAAAATGGTTGAAATCGAAACAATTGCACGTGCTCTAATGGTACCCTTATGACACCCTCAAAAGTTTTCAACGATATGGCATGTAATATATGAAACGACTTGAAATGATGTGTCATGAATGAATATAACGTAAAATTAATGATAGTCGAAATTGGTTTCAAGGAAACTGGTTTAGTGGAACCATTATGGTTCATTGGAACTTTCAATGCTAAAATATGGCATGTAATATATCGAACAATTTGGAATGATGTCATGAATGAATATAACGTAAAATTAATGAAAATCCAAATTGGTTCAAAGGTACGTGGTTAATGGATCATTATGGTCCATTTGATACTTACAATATTAACATAGGGCAGTTTAAAATATGGTTCTGCGAATGGTTTAGTTTTACCTTTCAGTACTTGGTTATGTCATTCCTCAATGATTTATTCAAATTGTGAATAATGGAATCTGATACCACTTTTCAGGCGGAAACTTCAAATTACCACTGCTTGGCCCAGTATTCGCCACGCATAAACACGTCCAGTGGTTGGGAACAGAGTGAAGCTCAATTCTTCCATTTATGGGTGTTGAACCCTTCTCTCTTCTGAACATTAATATCAATCAGTAATTGTTTGACCAGCTTGCCCGTGAATATTTTGCTTATGGTTCAAACATTTTAAAAATTACCGATCCCTGGATGATGATGATGATGATGATGATGATGAACATTCAGGACCATTATCAATCAACATTACTTCAGAAATTTTCATCAACTGTTGACCAAAGTACCGGATGAGATTCTGGACGATAATAGGTGAACTATCCAATACCTTTATAATACATATTCGGAGATTATCGTATGACGCATGTCAGTGGAAGTTCTAAGAACTTCTTAACATACTTCGTGCGATCCAGTGGCGGATTTAGCAATTAATCAAGGAGAGCCCCAGACGCAATTCATTTGTCATTTAATTTAGGAAATACTGCTAAATTATTAATTATTTTTATTATGAAAAAAAACAAAATAATTAAATAAAATAAGATAAATTTTGACGCCCTCCCCCCTGATTTCAGAGTCACAAGGCGCAGCGCTTCGTGCGCCTCATGCGCCTGTGCAGAAATCCGCCGCTGGTGCCATCTCTTTTACTTCCCCATGAAAATCAAGTTGAAGGGGACTAAGATCGAAAAAAAGAAGAGACAATATTGAAATTCGCAGGTGATAAAAAAATATTATCAAAAATGGCGTATGGACTTATTATGATTGCGACCGAAGCGTTTCCAAGAGGACTACAAAAAGGTGTTGGTAAGGAATACGATCCAAGGGCATGTACCAAAGTGGCCTTTTCAATGAGTCACATAACGAAGGATTGACAAATCGAAAAAAGTTTCAAAGGAGAATTTTGTGAATTTTGTATCGAAATTAACTCTAAAGAAGAGAATGAATATAATTATGACGCCCCCCAGAACATTTAATTAAGAGAATGAATATAATTTATAAAACTAGGAACATTTTTGAATAACTGTCTGTTGTACTTGCATTTTTGCCTCCTGAAGAAATTCATAATAAATTTATAGCAGCTCTTAAACACAGCTCCAAATGAAGCTAAACCAACGGACAAATATTATGCAGAAACTTTTGTACTAGAAAGACCAATTAACGCACGCGGAAGAGGAAGACCATTAAATCAAAGAAATCAATCCGTGATGATTCCCATAACTGTGAGGAGTCTCCATTACCTTCAAGCCTACAATAAAAGAGTTTATAAAAGAAAAGCATCGCACGCGTCAAGAGGTCGAACAACTGATTGCAAGAAAAACCCAAGAAAGAAGAGGAACGAGCAAATCCATAGAGCGGAGAGACTTGCATATGTTTGCAGAAGACAACATCTCTCTCGACGAATACCTCCAAGGGATTGCGCACGATTTACATTTGAATTCAAGCAATGAGTTAAACAATTAATTAATTACTCTTCAAAAATTGCAATACAAGTGTCAAAACTAGGCTTTTCCAGGTTTGACCTTGCCGGAAAAATGACGAGAGAATCTTCTAAAAATTTTAATTATAATTTATTAGAGCCAAATAAGTTTGAATTGATTTAACTTTTGTGTTATGAGATATAATAAAATTTGAAAACTGTACTTCTTGAATGGTTTTGCAATTTTGTTTAATCTTTATAGATGTCACTCCTTTGTTGATTGAATTTTTATTTAATCTTTATAAACGTCACTCCTTTGATTTATTATTTATGCCACTACTTTGTTTTGTTACTTTCTCAAAATGTCACTCCTTTGAGTTGCACCGACAATCAATGTATGGAAAATTTTATTTATGTCGAGAACTTCTTGATAAAGCGCATCTCGATCAAAATTTTATGCATGATAGATGGTCACCAGGTGTTGTTAGTGAAGACACAATCACTTGACACAAATCTACATGGAATTTGGTATACAACAAAAGGTGTTTATTGTGGAGTGTTTTTGAAGACCAATTTTTTCAAAAATGCTTTTTGATTATGATTTTTAAGATAACATAAGATGTTAGAAATACGCTGTGCAAAATATACAGCCAGAGCGAGTCGTGCAATTGTGATGCCCCGAGACAGGTATAGAATAACCAAACTTACAATTTTGTACCTTTGCAATCCTGCGTCCTAAGGAGATTGCCTCTCAGTCTCGCCTATCGGCCGGTCCCTATGCATACCCTCATAGACGGCAAAGTAGTCAATGCGGCAACTTCTACCCAAGTATGCCACATATTGGAGTATTCAAATGGGCACGTCCGAGGATGATGTACGATCATAATTTTGTGATTAAAAGGTATATGGACGCATTTACATTTCGCTTCGGGTTGTTTATAATACTCTTGTGGATTTTTTTTTTAATGGTGAGCTCCATGTCGTGTATCGTTTAGACTTCAAAATTAGGAACAACCGGAATCTTTTGAAAGAGAGAAGGTGGAAAATCCCAAATAAATTCGAAGAAAAAAATTGAATTAATCGTTGACACCGTCAGGCGATGTTTTTCGAAAATCCCAAATTATTTTCAGAGATAATTGGATTGGACAAAAGCATTATTGGCAGAGTTTTTTGAAAGCATTTCTTCTGAGTACCAACTTACTCTGGAAAATTTTATTTTTATGCAATAGATTCAGCAAGAATGTTTATCTTCAAAATACTTTTGCAACCTACCAGTGTCCTCAAGATAGGACCTCTTTCTGAAGATGCAAAAGAAACCAGGAACAAGGAAATTTAAGAAATTACCGAGGGGAACATATTAGAAAAGTTTCTTGGGAGGGCCCCTTCCAATCTACGTTTATTCCCAAGAAAGAGAAAGCGGGTCTTTTCGTCTGCAGTTCTGCAATCACTGGATAATGCTCTTCGTGCGAATTGACTATCCAAATTATATTTTTGATGACTATTTCAAATTATATTCTAATACGTATTATTTTGTAAATATTGCAATACAATGCCATTAAAAGTGTTTTAAATACATTTTCCTGTATTATTTATTATTTGAATTATAATAGTAACTATCACTTTTTCACACAACAACAACACAGGCCAACGATGAAAAAACTTTTTGAATGAATTTGCCTTATTCTTGTGGTTTTTAGTGCGCTGAATTATAATCTGCTTTTAGACTTTTTCTATCACGTCACGTTTCCAAGTTATGCACATAGAGATTGTATGTGTGTGAAGAGAAGCGGCTACAATATTAAAATGTATGTGCGTTTGTATGTGTGTGCTTTAAATTATCCATATTTTTGGGCCACAAGGAAATTTATCAGGCCCCAAACTCTGAACAATTTAAAATATTTCATTGAAAAACAATAAATCTGTGGGTGATAGAAAAAAACTGAGGCCAGATACGGATTCAGCCAACGCCTTCTAAAGATAAGGCCTGAGCGCAAAAACGTCATACATTGTTACATCATCATGCGAAGACATAATTCAGGGCTTATTATTGGAGGCGTTGATTCAGCACAGAAAAGGATAAGAACGAGCTCTTAACATTACAAAAGTTTTTAAGAGTTATTTTTGTTGGCATATGTAATAAACACGGTAAAATAATATTGTTTACCAGATAATCTGGCCCATTTCCGGTTATCTAGAATTACAACAGTTTTTCTCCTTTTTTTTTTATTTTACGTACCATTAAACACGATTAGCCTTGGCATTTTATCAACAGGATGAACGCAAAGATTCTTGAGAGTTTAGAAACCTATTTCTTGGGAATGACCACACATATGCTACTCTGGTGTTTACTTGCTGTATATCCTCTTCCTCTTCACTGTTATCAACAGTTTTGAAGAGCTTCTGTCGTTGCTGCAATAGCCCCCCTGCAGCCTGTTTCTTCGAACTTCGTGATCATTTCTCGAAAAAGATAGCGCGCAATTCCGACTGACTTATGCAAACTCTTTCCGCATAGCATCTAGTTGAAATAATAAACTTTCTAACTTCACGATGCATGCATGTGTGAATGTTATTAGTCGTCAGGTTTGGCTTAAACTAACGCCTACGTAGGATACATAAATAAGAATATCTCGATAAACACTCTCCATATCAATAAATGTAAACACACAAATCTATTTAAAGCAAAGATATAAAGAATCGATTAATAAATTAAGCAAAGTTATTCATAAAAAATAATTTTATAACTCTATAAAGAAATTACATTATAATAAACTTTTATAAATTCCTAAATAATTTTAATAATGTGAAAATTAAAAAAGAAAAAAAAAATTGATACTAGTTCATGTACTATAGGAAGCATGGGAGCTGAGAAAAATTTTATTTTGTCAAACAAAACGCAATTAGGGCCATCCATAAATTACGTCACACGAATTTCATGATTTTTGGACCCCTTCCCCGTCCTTGTCACAGATAGTCACATTTGTGTGGGCCCCCCCCCCCCTCTCCTTGTGTGACGTCACATATTTTGCAATTTTAAATTTAGAAATTATTAAATTAAAAACAGCACTTCCAAAATTAATTATATATTTCTATTTAAAATCTTTTTTCATAAACTCAACAATAAATCAAACATTTTAGAAAATTTACAAAACATAACCAATCAAATGAACGATCAAAATTTAATCATCTTGTGTCCATGGATTTGGAACCCATTCCTTTATATTATTTATGACTGGCATAGCAGTTTCCTTGTTTTCGATTTAGATAATGTTAGGAACATTCGCTGTATCAACATCTTCATCCAAACATACAACATCGTCATCGTTTATCAAACGAAGAACTTCCCTGGCATGTACCAAAGGCGGCCGATGCGTTGACCTAAAGGTAAAGCGAGCGTGAGCTCGCGCGGCCGCCACGTGCTAAAAAGCGATACAAACAAATTTAAAGCTTATAATATGAGGATGAATCAAAAAGTAAGATACACTCACCACCACCACCATCTATGGTCGAAGAGCGCCAACATCATTCGCCGTTTTTAAGGATGTTGCCTGTATGTCTGCAATTGCAACGTGTTTATCGTCATGGCGCAGCAACTGGTTGTACACTCCAAGTTGGAGATTCGCGGAACAATCCGTTTTTTGTGGGCGAAAGGCTTAAATTGCACTGAAATCCATAAGGAAATTTGCTCTACGGGATAATGTGATTTCTCGTCCTGCAATTGTGAAGTGGTGCCAGCAGTTCGAAAATGGGCGCTCAGATTTGACGGACGAATACCGCACAGGAAGACCAACCACGTCCAACACTTCCAAGCACATTGCCTGCATTAATGAGATGATTCTGGACAATCGACGAATCAGAATTAAAGAAATCCCCAGAACGCTTAGCATTTCTTATGGAATATACTGACATGGTTGAGAAACGCTGGAGCGAATTTTTAACGCAGCGACATGGAAAAGTTAATTTGACGTTCAGACAAGTGTTTACAATTGTTGGATTATTATACAGGGTTATTCAAATCGTGTGTAAAACAATTTAAGGGGGCATTATAGAGGTCAAGGTAAACACAAAAAGTCCTATGAACGTGGGTCCGAATTTGAACGATAACTGAGATATGAACAGAAATAAAAATGCCGCCACCAGGATCAACAAGCTAATAACTCAGGTTCTGTAAAGCCTAGATTAATGAAATTTGGAGGAATAACAGGGTACATAAGACTGTGTATACCGTTAAAATTTGATCGAATTCCAACGAGAAATTTCAGAGTTACGCAGTCAAAATTGTAACAAGTGCTGGTTAATACTCACAAGTGAATACGTGTTATGATGTTGAATGAGTAACTCGGAAACTTCTCGTCGGAATTCGATCAAATTTTAACAGTTTTATGTACCCTGATATTCCTTCAAATTTCATTAATTTAGGCTTTACAGAACCTGAGTTATTCACTTGTTGATCTTGGTGAAGGCATTTTTATCTCTGTTCATATCTCAGTTATCGTTCAAATTCGGACCCATGTTCATAGGACTTTTTGTGTTTACCTTGACCTCTATAATGTCCCCTTAAATTGTTTTACACATGATTTGAATCACCCTATATAGAAAATTGAAACAAATGATGCAAGTTTCCTCAGAATGTGCTTATGGGATATTAACTTACACCTATTTTTACTGTTTTAGAGTGTAACTTACTTTCCGATTCACCCATCATATTATTATATTGATAGAGTTGGTAATATTTTAAAGTTTTTCGTTAAAGTTTTAATACTTGAGATATATACGAGGCTAACGAGAAATACAGGCTCCGGCACTGAAAAGTCACCTGACCAAGATAGGTCTATTAACAATCCAACCTTCATTGTTTCCAACAAAGAAAAAAATACTGATTGTTAAAATACAAGATGGAAACAATATGTGAGCTTATGACTCCCCCCCCCCCCCTTGTCACACACGGTCACACATTGTTGACCCCCTCCCTTAAGGTGTGACGGCCCATTATATATGTTATAAGATTCTTGATTACAATTTTAAGCATATGTAATGTGAGCAAATATCAAAGCGAAGAGAAGCGGACGGTATATCTAAACTGGATTATTAGAGAGGAAACTTCAAAATTTATTTTTATTAATGATAAAAAAATAAATTATTTTGACCGGGGGACTATGGCGTACGTTAAAACCCTCACTGAATATCTTATGATTTATTCTTAATTTTTATGTAGCGCTCGAAAACGGATGCTGTAGCGATGTATTTAACATGGAGCTTCAGCGTTTGTTTGAATGTTTGGGTAATAGGAGGGATGTTTTTGTATTTACTTCATCGAAACATAAGATAAAATTATTCTGGTAAGAATCTAAAAAAAAATTTAAGTTAAATCTAGAATTGTAAGTTTCCTTACCCACATATATATATTTTTCCTTTTTTTTCTTTTAGACATAAAACTGAAAATGTTTATTAAAGGGGTAGAGAATTGTATAAAATTTATACGAATATAACTACAGCGCATGTGTAAACATATTTTTGGAGAAAACTTTTATTAAGTATACCTTAATCATAAGTTAGAAGTAAGTTATAATTTAATTTCCTTAATATGAATTCCTATTGTCTTCGGATTCTTATATAATTCACTAGAGAGAGCAGACAGTTTTAATTTATAAAATGGAAAAGACCAGCCTGTTAAAGCTACAAACGCCAAATTTATAAACTTATGACGTTCAAATCATAGTAGTATTACTGTCATTAACTGATCAGATGTTAAAAGAAAGAAGTCGTGTAAATTTTAAATTTCCTAACTAAACGCGTTGCCATATTTATTAAAATTATCGTCTTGTTTAAGTCACCACCGGCTCATACTTTAGAAAGTTTTATAAACGTTTTATTTTTTTTTCAACTTGTAAAAAGTAATTAAGAAAACATTGCAGTTAACATTTTAAATGAACGTCGTATTATGTTGTCAATGTCAGATTTAATAATACAGGAAAAAATGAAAATGAATTTACAACATGGAAAATACGGGCATTTCATTACAGATAAGATTTGTTTTTATCTCGTTAATTATTTCCCTAGAAAAATCAAGTTCTTTCGTTTAATTAACGTTCAAAGCATTTCAATTCATATCAACTAGGAACTAAACTTGAATCCCAAATCACCATGATAAATTGTGATAAAAGGCAGCGAATTATTTTGAACTGGAAATACCCGATAAAATGTGTATATAAAGTTTAGAGAGCTAATCAGCTTTCGCCACATTTGCAAGAGATTGATTCGATTAAAAATAATGCTTTTTTGTTCCTTGTATTAAGGGCAACAACTTGATATCACTTATTCCACTGTTTAGAAGAAAAACGGAACTTTTTCTCTTCATCATTTGCCAACAGGGGATGCTGTAAATAAATCATCAGTTGTTTAAACAATAAATTTCCTGTTTCGGTTTTCTCTCATTCGGATCTCAGGAATGCAAAGAAACTATAATTGTAAAGGGTAGCATTGAGGGAAAGAGTTTAACAAGATTTAAAACAAAATAATGAATATGAAATAGCAGCCTGGAAAAACTTCAAAATGTTTAGATTTCAACTTTTAATTTTTTTTTTAGTGTTTTTACATGTAAATAGTATAAAATTATACATTGTAATTATATGGGATTTTCGCAATTGTTAAATTGATATTTTCAGATTTCTATTTTTACACTCTACAGGGTGTATCTAAACCCTGTCACAAACTTCTGGTGGTGATTCTCCACAGCGAGATAAAAAAAAAGTTCATATACAGGTTTGAGTCACATTATTATGACCAACATATAAAAATTTTTTGGGGTAATATTAATGTAATTTTTTCCGTAGAATCCGAATCTGAAAAAAATGGGTGTTCTACGACGGGTGCAGGGGCTAATTTTTGATAATAATAATAATAATAATAATAATAGCTTTCAAAAATATTTGACACGTACTTTTTTTTTTTTTTGACAAGATGTGTATATTTCGAGATAGTAGATCGTTCCGGCACTTTTTATTCACCCGGTATATACTGAGATTTATTGGCCTACCACTCTCTAAGAGTGAAGACCTTTGTTTTCGTTTCAGAAACTCAAAATCTTTTTTTTGCTGAAAGCGACTTAAAAACTCATGATTCGTAAAGATATGTTGAAATTTTTAATAAAAAATTTTCCGTCTGTACGTATATGACCAATTTTGTGCAGCTAACTTCTGAAACGGCAAGTAGCCGAACCAAATAAAAATTATACATATTTAGAAGGTTCCTTAAATTGTGCCTTAGCGTATATTTTATGTCAATTGGGTAAGCCTTTTTCGAGATATTAATTATTTTCTAAAAATTAAAAAATGGCTGTAGCGTTCAAACGAGCGAACCAAACTCAATGAACTCGACATGTACATACTCCTCTCATTAAGGCGAATTTTTTTGGTAAATGACTTGCTTGACTGTGATTACAATTGTTTGGAGTTATTTACTATCCCCTCCCCCCCCCCCACCCCCCCCCCCCCCCGCCGTCAATTTTTTTTTTTGTTAATTTTTAAACATTTTTTTTAGAAATTCAGACAGTGGGGTTCTTAAACTATACAGTGACCATTTTTTATAGTAATGGGCTAAGCCTTTTTAAAGTCTTTAAGAAATTAATTTTTTTTTTTTTGAAAAAATGAAGAATTGACAGAAACATTCATTTCAAAGCTCCAAACACAATATAAACGGCATGAAGGGCTTCCTCTTAATGAAAAATACACTTTTCTTTTTGACGTAGAATACGTCTTATGTTTCGATGCTGGGATGCCACGCTTAAATCGTGAATGTCACGAGAAGTGTTGATCACGAAAACCTTAATAACGTCAAAACTATTAATGATAAAAAAAATGAATGATATTGCATTCGATAGTATATAAAACAAAGCATGCTTTTGACTTTGACCGACTTCATGCCGATGTCATCGGCTGATGCAATCGAAGTACAAAGTTGAGTCAGAAAATCTGCTCTCTGGCAGAGATTAATTTAGTCTAGCTCTGGCTTCCTTTGTGATAGCACGACATTTTAGGTGTAATTTGTTTTATCATTTTGCGCTTTATAAAATAGCTTAAAAATTAAACCTCAGTATTTAATAGTATCTAAGATATGCACAAGTAAACTTTTGGGGACAGCAGTCCTATGGAAACAGAGTCAATGCGTATGTATTGAAAAATATTGGATTTTTGAAATTCTGACTTTGGATTCTTAAAGACCATTAAAAAGTGGTATAGGAATGCCTGTAAGACCCACTCTCTATCTCTTTGTCTTCATCGATAAAATTGGGTTCAAAACTTTAAAAGTTCAATACTTTCAGGGCCTCTATCTCCTAAACGGTTGGATCAATTAAAAAACACCAAGAATAAAACATTTCTCGAATATTGTGTACAATCTGAATATACCATTAAAAATAGGGGTTCCTATTTAAGATTTCAAAGTTACCCCCTCCCCCTCCCCCCAGTCCGCCTCACAAGGGGGGGGGGGGGAATTTTTTAACTAATGAATTTCTCCCGCGAAATATTTCAATTTTGATTTTGGACATTTTTTCGTACAATGCTTAGTTTCCGAGATATTCAGTTGCCTCAAGATAAATGCCTCACCCTGTATATGCGACAGTTTGGGACACAGAATTCATATTTCCTTCTATATTCATAAACAATGAATTTTGATATTCGTGTAACCTAATGTTTGTGATAGATTTTGTTCTGAGAAGGACTTTAAGCAACCGGTTAACAGAAGTGTGATATCTTAGCTTCATCACTTTCATCAGTCCTGTGTGAAATATTTCATGCTGCGTAGAACACATTTAAAACTATTCAAAAATATTATATTACAAGTTATAGGAGAGCAGGCGTTTTTGCAATTTTTTGAAGTGTAACTCTTTAACGAATGTGAACCTATACTGACAGACTGGTCTAACTATAGACGACTGATCGACGCTGATATCAATGATATTTGTATTGTTAAAGCTTTGTACAATTGTGTAGTGAGATCTATACTAGGAAGTGTTTACACGGAGTGGTCAGATTATTATGACCACCTGATATTTGTAGGCAAATTACCTATGATTTCGCACTGAAGTTGCTAAAGAGCCGGACTAGAGTAAATAGGCAAGCAGGTTGTTTACCTCGACATTGGAAGTGATTTGTTTCAGAAGATTATAGGTAAACGACGCGATTTAGCAGCCTTTGATGGTTGTTGGCTCTCGAAGCCATGGAGCTAATATCAGCAAAACGGCTGCATTCGTTAAATATTCAAGAGCAGCTGCTGTTAAATTGTTACAGATTGGACTGTGTGCCGGAAAACTGGGTCTGAACGTGCCAGTTGTGGCCATCAATGTTCGGGCAGAAAGAGAGTGGCAAGACTGGTACAAGACAACAGAAGGGCAACAGCGCATCAAATTACTGCAGATCTTTATCAGGGATCCTCTCAAATGATCTCTGAACGCACTGTTCGCCATACACTGCCTAGTATGGAATATGGGAGCCGAAGGCCAGTTCGAACACCTTTGCTATCTGCAGTTAACAAGATAAAACGTCTCCAATTCGCACAAGAACACAAGGATTGGACAGTTGAGCATCGGATGAACTACGTTTTCTGTTGTCTTGCAGATAACAGAATGAGAATTGACGGAAACTGCATGAAAGCATGGACCCCACATGCTTATCGTTCAAGCTCGTGGGGACAGTGATTTTTCAATTGAAAAATGGAAGGAAAAATTCTGCGACCTGGATTCGAACCAGGAACCTCGACTATCATGGCCGACGCCTCTACCAATTGGGCTATCGCAGACACCTGGATAGCCAAGCTGTCTCAAGGTGTCTTAAAGACAACCAAGTTGTCACGGTTGAAAGCCCAATGGGAGACGGGAACCTGGCCCGCAGATCGAGAATTTCTCCACTCCAAACCATCAGAAAGTTGATGAACTCACAAGTAAATAATAATAATTATAAACTGGAGATGTTTGGAGAGCATAATGAAATAATGAAAGAAATAGTAAGACTTGTCCTCTTATGAGGCAGCATTACTGAGTATCAACTTTTATATATTTATGTAAATCCTCTGAATTTTAACTATATGATTATTTTAAGTTTAAACTTGAAATATTTCATATAAAAATTAAAATTTATTTTTTCCAAAGTAGTTTTCATCCACTTGAATGCATTTATTACTGTGTTTGTTTTAAGCACACGGTGTAACCATTCCTTGTGAAGTCCTTGTGAATCGCCTCATACCTGATTTTAAGCCGTCAAATCGATGACCCCTATTCAGTATAAAAAAGACTTATAAGTAAGACTAAGATATTATGATAATCAGTTAAATTCTCGACATATGAGATAAGATATTAATTTTCCAAAACAAATTCCTTCATGTTAACAACTGCTGACAGATAATTATTAATTCTTTTCTATCAACGTTTGTTCATAACTATCAAACTTCCAGGAATTTTTTTTCAAATTCGTATTATAAAGGAATATTCGAAATTTCGTATTTTCTCCAATAGATGCCCCGACGTCGAATTTAGGCTGGACCCCCCTTTTTTTAGGCTTCTTTATAGGGAAAATAATTCTCAAATTTAAACCGACTGTTTTTTTCAATATACCTAAGATTATTTAAATCTACATGATTTTTTCTTATCAGTGAATAGACATGGCTACGCCATTGTGAATAGAATAAATCTAATCAAGTGATACAAACCACATACAATTAAAAACCGATTTACAAAACTAAATATATCATAAATTAAAAAAAAAAAACTGTAATAAAAAATTAAAATTTAATTTTGTTATTCATTGTCATTATCTTCGTCACTTCCAGATTTTTTCCTCTTCTTCTTTCTCCTACAAAATGTCTTCTTCATTACCGTTCACTTTATAAGTGCACGTGGAAAAGCAGAGTCGGTATTACCTTTTGTATAAAAATGAACAAGTGGAATTGAATAAATACAAATGTTGAATACAGCAAAGATATAATTTCTTGAAATTAGGAGTTGACATCAAAGCAATCAAAAGTTTAAATATTTTAAGTTGAGCCATAATTAATAAATAACTGATTACGAGTGTCGAACGATATCACATGAACACAATCGGTGCCCGTTGTCTCAAAGTTATGCACTCGTGGGAGTATTCATGTTTGGGTGTAGGAATTTCCTTACTATGTGACAGGTGTTTAGAATTGTGGCTTTCTGTAAGTGTGGGTTTAAGTTTAGTGTTGACAGGCTTTTGTGTAGCGAGTGTGGAATAACCCCAGTGGCAGAAAGAACGATAGGAACAATGTGTACTCTGTTAACTCCCCAAAGGCGTTTTATTTCGTGTGCAAGATCCGTATATTTAGTGATTTTGTCAGTGTATGTCTTTTGTAAATTGTGCGTGTTGGGGATGGAGGTATCAATTATGTAAGTCACTTTGTTTTGCTTATCTACTAGTGTAATGTCTGGTCTGTTATGAGGGATAGTTTTGTCAGTGATTATAGCTCTGTCAAAATATAGTTTATGTGTGGTGTTCTCTAAGACAGTGTCGGGGATATATTTATAGTAAGGAGTGTGAATGTCCCTTAGCTTGTGTATCTTAGCTAGATGTTGATGTATGATGTTGGCTACCTGGTTATGTCTGTGTAAATAATCTGTCTGCGTGAGTATTTTGCAACTGGATATGACGTGTTGGATGGTTTCCTTTGCGATGTGGCATTTCCTGCAAGCCCATCAGTCGAATCTTTGATAATATGTTTTCTGTAGCTTTTAGTGTTAATAACCTAGTCTTGTATGGCAATCATGGTTCCTTCAGTTTCCCAAAAGAGACTCCCTTCACTCAACCAAAAGTTCGACGCTTTTTTGTCGACGTGTGGCTGGTTGAGGTTAGAAGGATGTCTGCCGTGGAGTTGCTTTCCGAGCCATGATTGAAGTTTAGTGCATGTTGTAGAAATGTTATGGGTGTTCTGCACGCTGTTCAGATTCAGAGGTGTATATTTTGTATCAGCCATGCAGACTGCTTTGTGTAATGGTGATGTGTGTTGTTTAGAGTAAAAGAATTCTCTGAGTGACTGAGTCTGTTTCTGGTGTAGATCTATTATGTCAATAAGACCTCTGCCTCCCTCTGAACGAGGCAGGGTGAGTCTTTCAATAGCTGCGTGTGGATGGTGCTTTCTGTGCTTTGTAAGCAGTCTACGTTGTTTCCTTTCAAGTCCCTCAAGATCTGTGTGTGTTCACTATATGACTCCAAAGGAGTAGGAGAGTATTGGCGTGGCATAAGTATTGATGGCCTTGATTAAATTTCTGGAATTTAAATGCGTTTAAGTATTGTCTCTAGCCTATGAAGATATTGTTTAGTGAGTGTATTCTTTATGTGTTTGTGCTCCAGAAGCTTGGCTTGCTTAAATCCTAGATATTTGTAAAATTCGTCATTTTCCATAGCAGCAATGTGATCTGGTTCATCTAATGTGAAGCCCCCTTCCCTGAGTACTCCATTTTCAATGTGAATGGTTTTGCATATGTCCAATCCAAATTGCATGTGTATGTCTTTTGAAAAGGTTTGTGTAATGTCAAGTAATTGGTGCAATTGTTTTTGTGTGGAGGCATAGATTTTCATGTCGTCCATGTAGAGTAAGTGTGAAAGCGTGTAGTGGAAGCTTTTATTATGTTTAATTGTGTAGCCGTAAGTTGTGCTGTTCAGTCTGTTTGAAAGTGCATGTAGTGCAAGACAAAACCAGAGTGGGCTCAGTGAGTCACCCTGGAAGATGCCCCGGTTTATCTGTTTTTTGTCAGTCGTGATGGTTTCACTGTTGAGTGTGAGGTGTAGTGTAGTTCTCCAATGCAGCATTGTACTCTGTAAAAATGTGATAAGTGTAGGGTTTATTTTATATAATCATAGTGTATATAAAAGCCATGAGTGTGGGACACTATCAAAGGCCTCTTTGTAATCAATGTAGGCTCTATGGAGGTGTCGATGTTTATTGTGAGTTTGCCGTAGGACCACACTATCTATCAGGAGTTACTCCTTACAACCCATGTGATTTCTACGGCATCCTTTTTGTTGCTCAGTGAGAAGTTGTTTGTGTCTACGTGTGTATAAATTTTGTTTGCGATACAGGCAGTTATTATTTTGTAAAGTGTAGGCAGCCATGTGATAGGTCTATATTGTGGGATCTGTAGTGTTATGTGACTTTGGTACCATGTATGTTATTCTTTGTGTGAGGAAATGTGGCAATGTCTGTGGTGTTTGCAAAGTGTTGGAGATCTGTTTTGCAAGGGCCAGATGCAAACAGGTGAAGCGATTATACCAGAAGTTCTGAATCCTACCTACACCTGGAGCCTTCCAATTGTGAGTACGTTTAATGACTTGTGAGAGTTCATCTGCTGTTATGTCAGTATAAGGCATGTTTGGTAGTGTGGATGCTAATTGCTCGTCTTCCCTGATCCAGCTAGCTTCCCTATTATGTTCAACTGAGACAGACCAAAGAGACGACCAATAATGTTGGAGTGCTGTTTGTGTTGGCAGACCAGTGTTTTGTGTCTGTGTATAATCTTTGTTTAACTGCTTATAGAATGTCTTCTCATTGTTTGCGAATAACTTGTTCTGTTGTTTGCGCTGAGTGCATGTTTTGTATCTCTTCAGGCGTTGTGTTTTTGCAGCTAACTTTTGTTTTAATGTGTCCATATCTTCTGTAATGTGTTGATTGTGCTGCTCATGTCTGGTGCGTGTTTTAATCTTCTTAAATAACTGTCTGAGGCGTTTGTTCTGCTTTGATGAAGTGTTGTTTTTAGTGTACTGTGTAAGTCTACCTAACTGCTTGTGGATTTCGTCAATCTCAGACTCAATCCGCTTTTGCCATTTAGGTTTCTGTTGGGTGTATAATTTTTGTGTGTGTTTATGGATTGGTTTCCTACCCAGTGTGGATATAACTGCAAGAGCCCCAGCGTAAATAAGTAGGGGTATGTATTCTAAAGATAGATTTTCTTCAATTTACTGTGGTAAGATATATGTGTTCATGTAAGATAAAATTTCCCCTGTTTTGCTGTTTATGTTTATTTTAGGTATACCTGGTCTTTGTGTGGGATCTGTTCCCGTGTAAACTGTAAGGTATCTTTGTAAGGTGTCATTTAATGTTTCAATAAGTTTGGTATTCATGTTGTGTTGTGGATGAATATCATGGTAAAGTTCATTGTTGAGTGTGTGTTCTACAAGTTCATTAGTGATGTCAATGTTAGCGTTTGAATCTGTGTGTTGAGTGTCAGTTTGTGTAGATGGCTCGTGTTCTTGTAGCTGTTGTGCAACTTCTTGCTTTACTTTCTGTAGCGTGGGTAAGGGTATTAAATTGTTCATAACAATTGTGCGACGCTGATCTGCAATGCGTTGTTCAGTGACTGTGATGTGAGGATATGTCTCTTTGAAAGTGTTATATAAGCGTTGTCTGTAAGCTGTAGTGTCAGTTTCCAATTTAGTGACTGCGTAGTAGGCTCGCATGATAAAATGGGGTTTATGTCATTGGTCTATTTCATGAGTTTGCGTGGCTTGCCTGCCTTAGTGGTCGAGGACAAAGAAGCTCTTGAAACACTAGGGACAGATTATGGCATTGCAGTAGCCGAACAGGGGTTGGTGCTGCTTTCGCCACCAGTGGCCCTGGGAGATTGTGGCATATTTTTCGAACGTAAGCCTCTGTCTAACCCACAAGCGCGGACCTTGGTAACCCGGGTGACGTCCAAATCGGTATCAGATAACGCACTAGCACTAATCATAGTGATCACCAATAAATGGGTGGTCCTGTTAGCCATCTCCTACATCAGCAAGCCCTTGGTTGATGTAATCAGCTCATCAGCCCTACTGGGTCATCTGGACCCTCAGGATTAATCTAAGGGTAGAGTAGATCAGACCTGTTAACCAGGTCCATCTCTCTAAGATGTTGCCCCTCCCCCCGCACGACGCACGACCACACCAGGGATATTATTATTATTATTATTATTATTATTATTATTATTATTATTATTATTAT
>JAHWFO010059453.1:1642270-1660697 GCA_023313115.1 Rhysida immarginata
CACTCTGTATAGTTTGTATAAATACCAGGCCTGGCCAGCCTCACATCTCTGTAGCTTAACCGCCTCCGATGATAACGTCTAGTTGAAACGCGTCAGGCAAATAAAGGTTTCTACCGCATCTCTTTGGACTCTTTCTTTTACAACAGACGTTATGATGATCCTCGACGAACTGCAGGTATGTGAAATCTTCAAGTTATTGGTTCAGTGTTTTACGATGGAACTCTCACTGGCCAGCGTTATCGAGATCTTATTCCAAACAATGTTGTGCAAGAGTTTATTGAAGTGATGCCATTAAGAGAACGTTATGAAATTTGGTTTCAGCAGGATGGTGCACTTCCACATTTTTCAATGGCAGCACGTGAATGTTTAATTTTGATGTTTCCACATGGCCACCCCGCTCGCCAGACTTAACACCTCTGGACTTCTTCTTATGGGGCCATGTAAAAATAGTTTATGAAAGACCACCAGTAAGTTTAGATGAATTTCAGCAGAGAATTACAATTTCATGTGCAGCAATAACTACTACAACTATGACAGCTGTGCATCAATCCATCAAACAATGTGCAGACTTGAGTGCAGCATCTGACGGTAACATATTGGACATTTACTGTTGTAATTACCTATCGGGGTTATCTGTGGCTTCACATCCTATTGTCACAAAATTTTTTTTGTTAGTTAACCATTGTTGCAAAATCAAATCGGATAAATGATTTAGATTAATTTTAGGATGCTGTACACCTTTCCAATTGACTCTTTTTCCTATCTCTTACGGTTTTCATTATACATTAAATTTGACCTTGAAATTAAATGTGAAGCTCAAAATTAAGATCATTGTTAAAAAGCCCACATCCGATTTGATAAGAGATAATTTTTTCGAAACCTGGAAATTCCCATTAGTTATTGACATAGTGAGACTGGTAACAGACTTTTTGAACACCCTGTATATGTACGATCTCGGTGGCCTAATGAAATGTGCACAACCAGAGGTCGTAGACCACTGCTGCGTGATGTCCGTGAATCGTGAACGTACAGAAGGCACAACCCCTCCCCTAAGCTGGTTTTATCAGATTAAGCCGTCGGATGTCAAATTGATTCAGCTTTACCAATTACAAAATAATCCCTCAGGAATCATGTAATCCCCAACCACTTAACAAAAGACGGGTATCGCTATCAATTCCAAAAAATCATATCGTTTTTATTACAGAAAGACAATATACGATATTTTCTTGGACAAGAAAAGTGTTGGGACAATTCAATGGTTTTTTTGGAAATAAAATAAAAAATTTAAATCTTGTCGAGGGAAAATTAAACATATGTAAACGCAGTCGAAGCTTGATCACGGTTGAAGTGGATAGTTACAGTGGACGACGCCGAATTAGAGTCAAGCAAAAAAAAACAAAAAAAAAAACAAGAACCAAGCGACTCGAAATATTCCCAGTAGATTAAGATCGATTCAGTGAGTTGATCGGGTGTCAAAAACCTCTACGACGAGAACTAATTCGGATACCAGATTACCGTTTCGGGACGGGCTTCTGGAAATAAGGAAATAAAAGGATAGAAAACACTAAGAAACACTAGCTTAAGTATAGCCTAAGGAGCGGAATAATAAAAAGACAAAACTACTAAGCGTTAATGATATTTGGGTCAAATAAAGTAAAGGAAAGATGATTAGTCCGGTTAGTAGATTTATCGGAAAAAGGCTTAGGCGTTAGAATTGTCGAGTCGCGAAGAACTAGAAGACCAACAGCGACCGCATTTCATCGTCCAAAATAGTTCGGAGGCGTAGGTCCAAAATAGTTCGAAGACCAATATTTCGACGGCGCAAAGTTGGATTTATCGAGTCTGAGTTACTTCGAATACAGCTGCCTGCAGTGTTGAAACGGTGAGCGTTCAAAACGGCTCCGCTGTAGTTGCAAAGTACTTAAACAGGAAAAAAAAAGCACGAGACAAAAGGTTAACGCATAAAAATCTTGACGCTGATTATTAGAAGCCGGTTCTACCACAAACCACTTCCTAGGAACGCGTCGAGTGTCCGTTTATTTTCAAGGAGGAACACGGTAACCTCAGGAACTGAAGACTGCGAATTGAAAAACGTTTAGGCGAAATTGCGGCGCAATACCGCGCGAACGAGATGAGACGAATGATTAATCAGACGGTTGGATGTGTAGGCGACGGTTCTAGAAGCGCATACGAAAAGAAAAGCATAGTTCAGCAATAAAGACGACGCATACCTTCGGGAAGCCTCCGACGAACCGAGTACACAGCCAATGAACATCTAAACCAACGGTTGGCAACTATTTTTATTACAGATTTTTAACTTTTTCTAAGATTTTTAATATAAAGTGAACTGTTTCCCAAAAAATAATTTAAAATTATCCTATTTCTGGCCGCTCATTACATATTTCTAAAAAATTTTGCGGGCCGCATGGAATCCGGTAGCAAGCCCAAAAGAAACCGGAAGCGGACCGCGGTCCGCAGGTTGCCGACCCCTGATCTAAACGAACGACGGCGCAGGCTGGACCTCTACTTTTCGTGTCCATTCGGGACCACCGAGATCTCTCTCGGTGGTCCCGGTCCATTCCACCAGGTAAAAACCCCTGGCCCAAGCGTGGCATGGTCGACCAAAGAGAAGCTTGGTGCTTCTTCCATCCTTGACAAGCTCTTAACTCCTCACGTCTTTCTATTCGAATCCATAGGAGTATCATAAAAATATTTTCTAAGACCACAAAATTCCAAAAATTCCAAAAAAATTATTATAATCCATGACGCACAGCGTGAAAGATGCGGTGCACGAACCCGTGATACGTATCACGTTTATAAAAACACGCAAATTCGACATTAATCCAAAAGAGAAAAACAAATTGTATATCTAAAGAAAAATTATAAAATATTATTTATATATTGTTTCAACCCAAAAGCTAGAAAATTCTACAATAAAGAAATAAAGACATTAATACCATGAGCAATGCAGGAAAACCAATAAAGACAATAATTGCTTGCAATGAGCGATGCAGGAAAAGCGATAGATAACAATTGGACTTCTGGCAATCGTTACGGAGCTCACGTAGCCAACGAGAAAAACAGGCACCGCGGAAAAATCATCTGACCATCAGCTTAAAGCCACGCCTACACCAACTTACCCTGGATGAACTACACCAACTTATCCTTGCTTTTTTTTTATAGCAACACCACCTCTACTCAAAGCCTGAGCGCGGAAACGTTATACATGCTTACATCATCATACGGAGTTTTTTTTTTATTATTTATTTATTTATTTTTTTGCGCGCAAGCATACCTTGGAAACGATAGCGTTGTTTTCAAGTGAAGTGGATTCGTGCGTATTGTTGAGTAGTGGAAGAAAGAAGTTGAGAGCGCATTAATACACATGCACACCGTTTTAACAATGGAGTCTTTGTATGGCCATATGTGCTTAAATTTTTTCGTTTTCTCAGTTTATTTTGAAAGAAACAAAATTTAGCATTTTCTTATTTTGCAAACATCAATAGTAGCTTTAGATGAGGAACATATTTCAATTTGGTGGGAATCTGTGAGATACATGTTCTTGTATTTCCCTGGTTAAGGGCGGTTCACATTCAGCGGGACTGAAGCGCTTTCCCGAATCCAGGTGTTTTCTAAGCGTCACAAAGTCATTAGGAAATGATTAAAATGCGGAGCCGTTTCACCAGTGGCGGCTCGTAGCTAAAATTCCTGGGGGTGCTGCGTCAAAAAATTGTAATTTTTTTCACGAACTAGGGAATAGCTAGTGACATTAAGTTTAAAGTTCATGTAATATACATGTATAAGAATAGTATTAAAGAAAAAAAAAGACACATCATATTGAATTTTATCGATATCGAAAGTGAAACTGGGGGTACTGCAGTGCCGTAGTGCCTATGGACGAGCCGCCACTGCGTTTCACATTCAGCGGGAACGAAGCGGGGAGCTAGGCGAACTTCCTTCTCTGCTTTCAGCTTGCGTCCTCCCCATCCTCCCAGCTAGGCGAACTTCGCTGAATATAAACCGCCCTTTAATTTTGTCTCATCTAAATAATAAAATTCAGGAGAAAGATTAAAAAATAATAAATTAGTTTAACCTATAGGTTAGCTTTGCAAAGCGTTTGGGCACATAAAGGGGGCAATAAATTATTTAGTTATTTTGAGAGTACTCTAAAGGGCATACAAAACTGTGTAAATCGGAACAAGAATAGGGAAACTTACAAATTATATTATTTTGTAAGTAAAGCGGAAAAAAGTCACGCTTCCTTTGTATGACTATTTCTGACAATTTTATTTACACATGAAACGCGTTCGCGATCTAAGTCGGAAAGGTGAAGGAAAGGGAACACGCTTCATAGTAGGTACCATCCCAAGAAAGATTCGGGGCAAAAATACTTAAGCACATAACAACTAAAAGATTTGCGTAAAAAAATTACTGCGCCGAAAAGCAAATGGGAAAATCAGGGAAATTTTATCAGAGGTATATATGAATCATATGTTTTCGTATATCTTATCGTAAAATTCCATCTGACTGTGTCTGCGTAGCGTATAAGATTTCTAGAATTATACTGCTAGTTTCCTTGGTCAGGCTAAATCAATCCTAAATATTTCACACATTCCTAAAACATACAAGGCGTCTCAAAGTGAACCAATAGCCAACTTCTACACTATAAATCTGACAGAGTACTTCAATGGAAGAATTATTGTATTTTTATGTGACGGGTTTTTATGTGTTCCATTTCCAAATAAAAATCGACGCCATTTCCGAATATGAAAGTCATTTTGCAATGGAAACCCCTATGTTTAATGGAATTTTCAGATTGTACACAACAGTTGAGAAATGTTTTATTTTTGTGTTTTTTTCAATTGACTCAACCGTTTAGGAGATAGAGGCAGCGAAAGTGTGGTGTATTTCAGGCACGCACGCAAGGGGGGGGGGGGTCGAGGGGGTCGAGCGACCACCCCAAAAGGTCCATGATTTTGATTTCTGTGATTTTCAATATTTTCAATATTGTGCATTTCACATATGAGACTTTCCGAGCTAGAGGAGCGAATGCCTCATTTCTTGAATTTTTTCTCCAGAAACATCTGTGAAAAAACATCTGTCATTTGTGAGGCGGCAGTTGTGTGCAGCATTATATTATTAAATTTTATGTTTTATATTTTGCTAGCTGATGCCCGCGATTTCATCTGCGTGAATGATTAAAAATTCTAAACCGGAACATAGTTAAAAATAAATTTGAATGTATAGAAATTATTATATGTACAGGTACTTGAATATAACCTTTGTATAATAGAATACATTACAAATGTTCTTTATTCGGCGCTAGTGACCCGAAAGCCGGCTACATATAACTGTCCGTGCGAGAAGCAGCTGGTTGGGAATTGCACGCGCACAATTGAAAGTATTAGGAATGAGAGGTACATCGAGTATGAAAATATCTCATCAGCAACACATCCCATTAAGATCTCTGCTTCAATAATACTATTTTGTAGAGATACTGCTTTAAGCCGAGTTTCATTACACAACTTCTGAGGGGTTATGTTCTGAAGTAGCATCATCGGAACACAGACTTTCAGGGCGATATTATGCGCGGAAGTCCGGATGCACTGAGTGTTAAGAAAGTCTACCGGATAAGTGGTGGCATCAGCTTGATCCAAAACCATATTTATAGAGTTATATATCACCTCATTCCCTTCAATGTTTTGCAAAATGCTGCGGTTTACTGCAGTCGCTTGCTCATTTTTAGGCTCTTTCATACAACCAATAGTTATCTTGAGTTCTTATTTGGGTAAAAGATTTTGCTAGTGTGACCATGTTTCTGCCATTCTATTGAGCACATGTAGCATCGGGCAGCTCCAAATACCTTCTCTTTTGTGAACGGAATTCACAATCTTCTTGAGTTTCCACACTTCAGGCTTCACCGTGGCGAGACCGGTTGGTACTCAAACGTCATTCACGTTCTGCACTACTCTATTCATACCGTGACGCAGCATTTCGGTTTCTACAGGGTGATCCACAAAAATCGCGTACATCCTAATTAGATTGTCTACAATTAAATTAATAGTTGAAAAGTACACCGGCTGCTTTGAAACATTTATATCTTGTGCATCTATTGTAAAATTATAGACGTAGTGTGTATTTAGTATATTAAATAGTAGTAAATAGTATTATTAAGTACCGAAAGGTGCTTTATGCTATCAGTGTGAGGAAACGTGTCTGTCTGTCTGTCTGTCTGTCCGTCTGTCTGTCTGTCTATATGTCTGTCCGTCTGTCTGTCTGTCTGTCTATATGTCTGTCCGTCTGTCTCTAACTCTAACTCCTCTGAGGCTATGAAAGATT
The DNA here is from genome assembly GCA_023313115.1 of Rhysida immarginata. Classification (NCBI taxonomy): domain Eukaryota; kingdom Metazoa; phylum Arthropoda; class Chilopoda; order Scolopendromorpha; family Scolopendridae; genus Rhysida; species Rhysida immarginata. Next base: position 1,648,610 of record JAHWFO010059453.1, read on the forward strand.
TTCAAAATCTGTTTTCGTCAGTCGATGAATATGGTTCATGGCACGAACCAATCACAATTGTTATCTAAATCGGTTCATTGGCACGTGCACAAATGTTACCTCAATTTGCCCGCCAAGCAATTTTCAATGGGAAGATATATTAAGTAATATATCAAACAAATCGTAATGACGAGATAGAAGCGGATATAAATTACTATTTTCGCCAATTGATAAATATGGTTCGGGAAATGAACTATTTTGAAAATGGTTGTAATCGAAACAATGACACGTGCTCTAATGGTACCCTTATGACACCCTCAAAAATTTTCAATAAGATATGGAATGTAATATATCAAAGAAATTGGGAAGAGATGTAATGAATAAATATAACGTAAAATTAATGATAGTCCAAATTGGTTTCAAGGAACCTGGTTTAGTGGAACCATTATGGTTCATTGGAATTTTCAATGCTAAAATATGGCATGTGATATATCAAACGACTTGGAATGATGTGTCATGAATGAATATAAAGTAAAATTCTTGATAGTCCAAATTGGTTTTAAGGAATCTAGTTTTGTGTAAACATTATGGTTCATTGGAACTTTCAATGCTAAAATATGGCATGTAATATATCAAACGACTTGGAATGATTTGTCATGAATTAATATAATGAAAAATTCATGATAGTCGAAATTGGTTCAAATGTACGTGGTTTAATGGTATTTTTATGGTCCATTAGAAACTTACAATGTTAACATAAGGCAGTTTATAAATATTGTTCCGCGAATAGTTTAGTTTAATCTTTCGGTACTTGGTTATGTCATTCCTTAATGGTTTATTTAATATCATCTGGCTTTTATTTATTTCGATGTGCACGACTTTTGGATCACTCTGTATTAGCATCCAAATGTTAGTCACGTTGACCTCGTATCTCTAGAGAGCGACCGTGAGCAGACTGCGCTCGGGAGTAACTCAACTTCTAGAACGCTGCGTTTCTAAACGCTGAACACATTCCGATTAGCTGTCTGCTGGACGTCTCAATCGTGCTCGTTTATGTCGTGCAGAAACAGAAGTAAGATTAGATATCTTGCGTAAAACCATTTTTTTGTAGCTATTATTTTTCCTTTAAATTTTATCAATTACCTTAATAAATATATGAATGTTTGGTCCAAAGATGGCTGAAAAAAACTCACGTGACCTCAAACCAACCAATCAACAGCCGGTATTATCTGCTAGCATTGGGAAAGGTAATTGCCGTACTTTAGTAATCCAGAGTTTTGCTGAAGAATCGATTTTGCCCACTCTATTGCATGAGTTTGGCTACAGTCCAAACTTAACAATGTACTTTAACAATAGTACAACGTAACAAAATTGTCAGCTAATGCTACGTATTTGTTGCTGAACTCGTAATATATTGTTACGTAGTTGATTGTTTTGTGAACTAAAGTATAGCTTGACCGCCTATCAGCTTTTATTCAACCACCAGCTTAAAAGATTTTAGCCTAGAACTCGGCTTCTAGATGGCGTATTACGATAAAACATATACCAGGTTTTAAGTTACACCTAAAACAATGCGAATATGAAAACCGCGTTAATTTTCGTGCAGTAGGTTTTGCGTGATGAGGTAACAAACAAACATACAGACAGACAGACAAAAATTCTAAAAATGATTGTTATGGCTTCTGATAGTGTTAGTATAAGCTGTCGCATAAGATTCTCTTAAATTTCTTCTATGTACAGACACCGGGTCCCCCCGGCTACAGTTTTATTATATGTATAGATTAGACTTAATTTAGCAGATCTATGTTTAATGCTTAATTACTCAAAATTTAATTCTTCTAGCTTGGAAGGGCTCATATTTATTTATTTATTTATTTATTTATTTAATAAAATTAAGACACAACTACGCCCAGCTGGGACCAGTATGATCACTGACCAACGAGTTAGGCCTCAGCGTGCGTGACAATATAGCAAAATACAAGCACAAATTGGTTGGTAGTAAATATTATGTTAAAACTTAAACGTTAACAAAGAACTAAATTAGTTAAATGACAACAAAGACCACATGGCATATAACAATAGTAAACTGTAATGAAGTTAACAAAAACAACCAATAAATGATACAAATAATGTATAGTTGAAGGTTAGTTGAGAAATATTCAACAGAGTGTAAATAAATGACAAAATGACGAAATAAAATAACTAATAGGCCAAACGGCACTAACAATCATTGAAAAAGAATAAAAAAGTAAAAAAAACTTAACATGCAAAAGGAGCTTTTCATGAGGTCGAGATGTGCCTTCTGAGAGCCCTTTTAAATACATTATAAGGCGACAGGGATCGAATAGTCTCGGGAAGAGAGGACCATAACTTATCCCGTTACGAGACAGGCAACTATTGCGATAATTGGACCTGGAAAAAGCGAGGTAAACGGTATTGATCTGTCTGGTAGGATAGTTATGGATGTTCTGACTAAATTGTATTGTGATAGGGGTTGACAATCGAAGCAATGAATTAACCGCTTTATGTATAAAAGAAATGGTTTGTATAGCATGAATCTGGTAAATAGTCGGAATACCCAGTATTTTAAAAAAGTGTGAAACAATGGACCGTTTGGGAATACCCAACAGCATCCTTAGGAACCATTTTTGTTCTGTAACTTGAACAGTCTAGCCAAATTATATGATGAAGTGGACCCCCAAAAAATGATTCCAAAGCAGAGATTGGAGTGAATCCAAGCATTGTACAACAATATTAGAATATTCCAAGGTAATAATGTAGTCTTGAAATCAGCCCCTGCTTATAGTTCAACTTGTTCAACAGGCTATTAATGTGCCGGTCCCAAGAAAGATCATAATTTAGGACCAAGCCCTTTTTTCCCTCCTTTGGCCTGTTCCGGTGCCATTTCCTCTCCCCCACCAATCATCCCACTCCTTGCTCACTCCAGTTAAACAAAAGGATTTTTTCCCCTTTGACCTACACTGGACCGACAACTTCCTTATTCACATCTTTCATTGCCAGAAGATGACTTAAGTCGAAAGGGCTTGCGATTTTAATTTTATTTCTTTTTATGTTTGTTTTTTTTTTAATTTTTATTATAAGATTTTTTTTTCACAAAAATGAAATCCGAATTTTGTAAGCAGATTGATTTTTTTTTATATCAACAATGTATAAATAGCATAAACTTCACAAGGAACTTTACAAAAATATCACTGAAATATGTTCATTTTTAATTAGTATTACACTAATTAAAACATAATAAAAAGAATGGACTTTCCGAACAAAAGGTCCAATAAATCGAGAGTTCGACCTCCCCTGGAAAAATTCTTGGGTACGTGTCTGTATTTAGATATATATGAAAGCCAAAAAGCAGAAAATGTTCATCAATTTAAACGAAAATAAAGGTCTATAATAAAAAGTAAACGTATACAATGTAGTTGGTTTGATATTGTGACTATTTCATTTCCATGTGACTAGTATTCGTGGAAATGGTGTTGTAGTTTTCGGTGGTAACACATAAAAACCCCAGCACATAAAAGTACAATAATTCTTCCATTGAAAGTACTCTTGTCAAATTTGTATTTTAAAAATTGACTATTGGCTCACCCTGTATTTTAATACCTTCGAGAGGTAGCTTAAATTATTACAGTAAGTGTTAGTAAGTCTATTAAACTTAAATATAAGGGGAACGTATCATTATCTTTTTGTCGCCGAACAGGGGTTCCTCAGAGTACATCACTGGGGCCATTATTGTTTAATTTTTTTCTTATTGATATTATGAACTCTGTTGATGAAGATATCGGATTAATTATGTTTGCTGATGACATCAAGATTTTCAATATTGTCTCTAACAAACAAGATTGTAGATACTTACAGAGTAATTTAGATAAATTAGTCTTATGGATTAAAATGAATAAATTAAAAATCAATACTAATAAATCTATTTCAATTACATTTTCACATAAAGTCATGCCAATTTATTATAATTATAAAATTAATAATATTGAATTAACAAAAGTTGATAAAATATCTGATCTCGGTATTATATTTGACGTTAAAATGAATTTTGATAACCATGTTAAAACAGTTACAGCTAAATTAAATAGATCAATAGGTATGATTATTAGGAAGGGGCAAAATTTCACAGAAATTAGGACTTATAGTAGACTTTACAATGCTTTTATTAGACCTTTGTTTTTATACAATTGCATTATTTGGTTTAAGGGAAAAGAAACACATATTCATCCAATACAGGTGGCAATAAATAAATTTATAAGATACGTAGGTTGGAAATTCAAAATTGAATATCATAGAGTTATGGAAAGTATGAGGATAAATTTGGTCTACCATGAACTCTTAATACAAGATATGACTGCATTGTTTAAAATTTATAAAAATGGTTATAACTGTACTAATCTCTTATCACAACTTAATTTCTTTGTTCCACCTCGACCTATTAGAATAAAAAAAACATTTCTTACATATCGACTTACCACTGATTATCTCAGAGGTACATTTTTTAATAGAGCACAATCATTTTTTAATTACTATTTTAATGATATAGACCTCGGTGACTGTAATTTTAAGCATTTTAAGAATTTTATCAGTAATACTATTGTTAATAGGAATTAATTTGTATCATATTATACTCTGTTTTTACTTTATAACGTTATTATTTATTTTATTTGTAATTATTGCTCGTTTTGGGCTTATGCCTGTTGAGCAATATAGTAAGAATATATTGAAATAAATTGATTGATTGATTGAAAAATTAGAAAATTAGAAAATTAGAAAATTATATGCCGATGCGTCATTTTCAATAACCTGTACACGACATCATTGCCTCCATACTTAAAAATAGAAGGGACAGGAGCAATTTTATATAGATTAATATAGAATCAGGATATAAGGCTCTTTTTTGATGAACTGTTCCAATATCTGAATGTAGGCAATGAGGAACTGAAATTCCCTCTAAAGTAAGATGATGAATCTCCATAATATCAGTAATAGTTAGAAAAAAGCAGAAAATAAAATACAAATTCAATGAATCAGTTTACAGATAGTATAACTTTTAAACGCCAAGAATACTGAGAACATTAAAAAAATTATCATACATTTAATTAATCCTAACAACACCAGTGCTTACGCTTCTTCTGTAAACCAAAACATGAAACAAAATTTAATATTTCTATACGCTATTCCAAGATTAGACCGGAAGTTGATCTACAAAATGCCGGAAATCACTCGTTGCTATGGAAATCCCACGCTTACGCATGTGCAATCAATTTAAAATGAAAAAGCAGAGGAAATTTTCAATTTGGTTTTTTCGGTACATATAGGTAATATAGTAATAGGTTTTTTTTTAACTTTCTGAAATATTTACATTTTCTTTTTTTTTAAACAAGAGACGAAAAAGGAAGTTCTAAATCATCTTTTTTTACGAAATCGTATCTATGACAGTTTTTTGGATGCGACATGCCAGTTTTTACGTTATTTTATGAAAACCCCCCAAAAAAAAGGAAAAAAAAGAAAAAAGAAAAAAAAATCCGGTAAAAATCCGGAAAACATAAAATACCGGAAAAGTGGATTCAGATAATCAAAAAAAAAATCAAGCAGACAGTTGATCTGGTTAATTGCCATCATCGGACCAAATTTCATTAATCTAGGCCTATTTTTACTTTCAAAATGCCGGAAAAACTGCTAGAAATCGCATATTTTTAGTGAGAACCATAGGAGCGCAAAGGGGTAAAAATTGAAAAAAAGCAGAATTTTTTTTTTTTGCAAATTATGTGAACTATTGCTGGTCCAAATATCTTAGTAGTACGTGATATTTGCCACAGAGTAGGGTTCACTGGCGCGAATGTAAAAATTAGGCCTATATTAAGATTTTTTTTTGGATCTTTGCCCCTCTAAAAATCGAATTTCAAAAATCAACGAATGCTCCCTTTTTGTAAACGTCTTTTACAGCCTCCGTGCGCAATTTTGAAGCTCACTGCATTTCCGCATTGGAGTTAGGCGGCAGAAACACAAAACGGAGGGGGGGGGGAGGGGGTCGTGGAACTTATAATGATGGAAGGGTGTTTGTCTGTCTGCAGTGAACGAAACAAGTTTGCAGTCGAATTACTTATAAAATTATTACACCTATGCGTAATGTCGTATGGTTAACCTCCGAATATGAAACTCAGCCTAGAACCTACTATTATGACTGGAGATATCAATAATATTCCTTGCAAATGTTGAAGACAAAACCATACAACACACTTATCTCTAGAGAATATCCAACAGATAACCAATATCCAAGAAATGGATCGTCTACAAAATGCCCAGAGATGTCCAGAGATCTCCTTGGGCATCCGAAGTCCCATTACACCTTATCCGAGGGATATCAACCAGTAAATAATAGTATCTAATGGCTTGCATTTCAGGTTGTCCTACACATATTTAGAAATTTTATAAAAATATTCTTAAACAAACCAGAGCATATTCAGAGCTGTTCCCCAAAGACTGAGGGTTTGCTCACAGCCAAGAATACATGGGCGAAAATCTTTGTTAGTTCGATTGGGAAGAAAACTGATCTGCGGGTCGGTAATGGCCATCTAGGTATGTTTGCACTCTTCCCTCGTCGATTAGACTTATTCTAAATTTAGAATGTGTAGTTGAAGCATTAGTGTAGAAGAAATTAATTGCAAAATATTCTTTAAACTGAATTCATTTATGATATTAACCATTCTTGCTTCAGCTGTCCTTTTCCGCTTCTTCTAATTCTACTCATTGGAAACAAGCAGACAACAAACGGAGTTATTAGAAAAGGATAAACAAACATTTCTCTCCTCAGTGGAATTCAAAGCCGTGACCTGCTCTCGGTTATCAATAAATTTGCGGATTTCAAGTATAATGCATACGAAAGTAAATGTGGAAGAGATATTTTTTTACATTTGTTAACATTCTTTCTAAATACTTCTTCATTTACTGATTAATACTCGTTAAAAAGTTAGTAAAGTAATTCCTCCAGGATATCAACTCGCACGGAGTGAGTTAAGTCTAAAAAAACAAATCGCATTGGAAACGATGTTAATGACAGTACAAAATAACAAGTTTGAATTTAGGCACTTTCTAGCAGGTTGAAAAACCCGTTGACGAATGCTATAGCGTCTTCAATTAAGTAGTTGTTTAAGTAAGGAGGAGGACAATGCGGCGTAAATAAACTTAAGAATTGTTTGGTTTGCTTGGTTTGGTATTAACGTCCTTTTCAACTGCTATGGTCATTTCAGGACGGCGTTATAGGGGCCGCAAATTTTGCCTCGCAAGGGTCCTTTAACGTGCAGCCGGCTAACCATAAACTACACGAGACCAACGGCTTTATTTCCTTTCCGAATGAAATGCGTGATCCCCTGAAAAAAATCCTCGTCGTCCTCGGCCGGGGTCGAACCCGCGTCCTCGGGCATCAGAGGCGATCACGCAACCACTGAGCCACTGAGACCGATAAGAATTGTCCTGGAATTATAAAATTATTAGGTGGAACCCGCCAAAATATGACGGCACAAAGACGTCACAATCAAGAACTTTGCTATACAGCATTGATGATTAAATTAACAACAATTACATACAACAATTAACGACGATAACAATGATCAAAACAAAATGCTTTGCGTTTTAATACATAGGATTATTTGTAATTCTGATAGTTTTTCTAACAGTATCTGGCATTTTATTTAATTCTTCATTTTACTCGATGTCAGTTAACCCGAAAAAAATTCTAGTGTTGAAAAGTCGGTGTAAAACTATTTCCAAAATATAGGAAAGAAAAACATTAAAAAATACATTAGGCTTATAACAAAATTGTGAAAAATCAGGAACACAACTTAAAGCATTTCCGTGTTCTTTGAATAATAATAGTATACCTTTTCTAATAATGTTTTATAAATTTATAAATTTCTTGAATTATTGAAAATAACTGTAAAATGATAGAATTTCAGTAATAAAAATATTAAAATAGTGACTGAAGAAATTTTACTGTAAGAAAAGTTGTTGAATATTTCCGCATTCTTAGAACATTTTTAATAAATATATCATTAACATACGATACGATTCTCAGAAGCCGTGACTACTACGATTGTGAAAGATGCAGTTTGCTAACTGACTTATTGGTATTTTAAGGGAAGCGGCTGATTAAGCTAATAAGGAAGTATACAACTATCCTGTGAAACTTTCCAGAAATCAAGGGAATTTCCTAAATATGTCAGAAATATTGTATTTCTATTTGAAAGAAGCCATTCTAATGGAAATAGGAAAATGATATCAAGGAAGGATAATACAACTACGTTTCAAAAATATGGAAACGTTATTGAAGCATTACTGGGATATTTTTTTGTGTGCTGGAAATTAGAAACTTAGAAATTCCGAATATTTTTCTTAAATAGTATCAGTATGCGTTGAAATACCGTATGCTTGAAAAAAAAAAAGGAGCATTACATTTTTTAACTTTGCATAGCCGTTCCAAAACTTTATAAATGGTGCTTTTATGTTTATGAAGTTCCAGTAGTTTAGAAACAGATCAAGAATTTACAAAGTTACATTCAAAACTATTACAAAAAAACAAAATAATCATGAAAATACACAACCAATCTTAGTATTAATTACACAGGCCAACGATGAAAAAACATTTTGAATGAATTTGCCTTATTCTTGTGTTTTTTGTGTGCTGAATTCGAATCTGCTTTTAGATTTTTTCTATCACGTCACGTTTCCTATGTTAAAATAATGGTTGCGAAGAGAAGTGACTGCAAAATATCCATTTTTTGGATCCCAAATTTATCACGCCCCAAACTCTGAATAATTTTAAATGTTTCATTGAAAAACAAGCAATCTGTAGGTGATAGAAAAAAACTGAGATCACATACGGATTCAGCATATAACTGTATAAATATTTTTTTGGATGGCCTCGTGCTCTGATTACATTATTTATCCTTCGAGGTACTAATGTTACTAATTTTGCACATTCTTCTGGAATAATGGTATACCAAACATTTTTATTCTCAATAGGGCTGAGATCGGGAGAATTTGGTGACCATTTTATCAATTCGATCTTTTTTTGTCTGAACCAATTCTTAACAGCATTGGCACAGTGAGAAGACACTGTGGCATTGTCTTGTTGGAAGAGGAATTCATTATTCTTGAAAAGGTTTCGGCACTTGGAACTAGAAAATGCTAAAGAATTTCAGTGTTCGTGTAAACGTCTGCATTCAGTGGTGCTGTTAGGATCCCTGAAGCTCACATACATCTTCCCCTTCACCTCGAATTCTTCGCTGCTTCTTAAAAAATAATAGCTTAATCTTTGGAACTCTTGTTTTCAATCCAGTCTCTCTTATTCTCCTCCATGTTGTGATCTTTGGCATTGTTTTTTAATTTCTACATCCCATTTCAATATAAATTTGGAAGTGATATTAAATCTGTCATTCTGAATTATGCGTTTCAACATTCCAACTTCACGTGAAGTGCATTTAGGACGTCCACTTCCTTTCTGGGCGTTTTTAATAAAACTGCCTTCATCCTCAATTCCTTGCAAACATTTGCGTCTTCGTTATTCTTGATAATGTTTTCCCACTACTCCTCAGTTCTCGAATTCGTATCTTTTCCACTATCGAGCAGCTGAGTTTTAAAATGTATATACAGTAAAATATACATTATGTATGTATTGTGACAAATCCATTACGAAAACAGGGTTTCTAAATTTTTGAAATATAAAAGCAATGTTTCTAAACTTTTGAAACGGCTATGCAACTTTAAAAAAATATGGTGCTCATTCATTTATCAATCAACAGAAAAATGAAAAGCATAATTGAAAGCTATAATACTGATACTATTTTAGAACAATATTCAGAATTTCTTATTTTATTATCTCTATCGCTGATCAACACATCATCCAGGTAATGGTGAGGTTTCTAAATTTTTGAAATTTGTTGTATAAGAAATAATGCTTTCCACATTAAAGAGCTTAAAGGCAAATATTATAATCATCGATAAGTATAAATTATTTCAAACAAATATGTCCTATATGAAATAAATGAACAGATGATAAACAAATACTGATGTTTAAATTATTGACGATAAATTGATGCTCCAGCCAGCCCAAAGGGCATGTAGATAGCGTAATGCTTCCATGTCGCAGTGGCGCAATTGGCTGGCGCATCTGCACGGTGAGCAGAAGGTTCCTGGTTCGATCCCAGGCTGTGGAATTTTCTTTCCTATTTTTCATCAATAATTTAAACATCTGAGTTATGGCGTGTATAAAAATCCTCATAGATCCATTTATTATTCTTTAAATAATGATGATCTAAAGCGGTTTTCTTTTGGACTGTAGCTTTTAACGGAAAAACATCACACAATCAACGGAACTTCCTTCTTCATATCAGGCCACTTGATGACTGTATTAACCGAAACGCGGCCGATCTCATTATTATAATCTATTTAGAGATTTTTGAAAGAAAGTTAAAATCTACATTGTTATTGATCGTAAAAGCTTTTTGGATGATTTGCGAGCTCAGTGTACTAGAAATATTTCTAATATTTAGTCGTTTATAAATAATGAGTGTCTTAACGATGCGTCAAATGACCGATAATTATAATCAGGGCTTTGTTCCGACTGCAGAAGAATCTACCTGTAATTTGGCCAATTTTTATCAGAATTTGTTTCAACCTATCAGTCTACCTGCGTCCTTCTGTGCTTTTGCTTTCTCACCGTCTCTTACGAGTTTTTCTGTCACTGAAGAGGAGATTGAGAAAGCTATCCGTGAATCGAAGGATTCTAGATGTATACTGACTTATCCCAAGTTTTATTGTCAAGGGATGTTCTTATTTTTTTATAACTCCTCTGCGGTTCTTATTTACTTTAAGCCTTTCTAAATCTATCTTTCCTTCGTCATGAAAAAAATCAGTTCTGGGTCCTGTTTTTAAGAGCGTCGATTTGAATAATCTTACCAATTATAGACCAATTTCGCTTCTTAACATTTTTTTGAAAATACGAGCTCGTAATTTACAACCGTCTCAATCATGCTGCCTCTCCCTATTTGTCCTATTCTCAACATGAATTTCGAGCTCTATAGTAACCAATCTTTTGGAAATGAAAAATTATATTCAGACGGTTTTCTCAGAACAGTCTCAGCTGAACATGATTTATTTTGATATCGTAAAAGCGTTTGATTCAGTTGTTCAATCCTTAATTATCCAAAAATTAGAAGGGTATGGTATAAGCGGATACCTTGTGAAATGGTTTTCCAGCTATTTTAGTCCATGACGAGCAGTGATTAAACTTAATGCAACTTGATATTAAAAGAGGGGATTTCCAGGGATGACCCTTGGGCCCCTTCGTTTTCTAATATATATTAACGATTTGTCATTGATTTTGAATTGCAAACACTTATTTTTTGTGGATGATTTGAAAATCATGCCATAAAGTTTTAGCTAGTCTGGTTTTCTACTTTAACGGGAAATAATAAAGATTCAAACTTAATGTTTGCTGAATGGTTTTTCTATTCATTTGGGTAAGACCAAATTTTTATCCCATACGCGTCAATAATCTCCATATGTTTTTTGTTATTGAATTCATGATTGTCCGATTGAAAAGTGAACTGTATACGAGATTTCGATGTCATTTTTAAAACTGAACTCCTTTTTGTCGATCTTCTTTCTTAACGTGTTCACAAGGGTTTCTCTTTGCTTGAATATTTTTCCGCTTGACTTAACAGTTGAAAATTGAAACTTGAAAATATTTTTGATCTTATTTCCATGTTAACATATGGTTCTTTAGATTGGCCCAAGTGCGCACAAACCCACTTTCGCTTTCTCGAGCGTGGCGAACGACATTTTGTTAGACTGGTTTTTATGAGACATTTTAGGAAGTACGAGTCTGGATTGTATTCTTTCTCGTCGACTATAAGTGCTTTCTCTTTTCGCAGAACTCAAGGATTACTTTTTTCTTACAATGTTTTGTTTATTTCTTTGCATTTTGCTTGGTTTTACTACGACTTTTTTATTGTCATTTTTACAACTTAAACTTATGTGTGCCAGACTCTCTTCTTCGTATTACTACTCCTATCATGCGTTTTTTTTT
>JAHWFO010059453.1:1665697-1685976 GCA_023313115.1 Rhysida immarginata
GCATCGCAGAGATATTTGATTTCTTTGGAATGTGAGCTACGTTACTCTTGGTGGTGGTCTTATACTTTCTTGACAGACTGTATCTCTGTGGTAAAAATTTAAAAATTCAAATAAAAATCGCTGTTCAGATAACAATGAGCAGGTGCCTTCTCAGTTCCGACGTGTGCTTCAAGCCGATGCCAACAATGCTTAAACGTGCAATAACAACGTAAAACTGTTTCCGTAACACGTTTTGGTGTCGATTTTTGCATCACGTTTTTCGTAGAATGATGTCCAGCCTTAAAACATTATCATGTTAAAAAGATGAATTAGCTGTTTGACTCTATTTTTATGTATCAAGGATTCACTTTCGACCCCCAGTTTATTGGCAAAATGTATTGAAAATAAGGTCCTCTACCACCCCTAAAAGTTTGTACACAAGATTCGTAACCACTCTGTATAAGTCCTTTTGCGTGGATAATTTTTACGTGGGGCCTCTTTGCTTCGGGAGATTCATTTCAATAGAGAAGTCAATCCCCCTGGGATAATAAGTTTCTCATGTTATTATTATTTAAACTTGATTAATTGAATATTATTTGTTTGAGCGTGTTCGTTTGAATAATCCCCTTTAATGTGCTAACGAGGATTAACTTTGTTTTTTATTTCAATACTAGTAGCTAGATACAATTCTAAAACTGTAATTGACTTTATTCAACTTACATGCCCATCAAACAAAGAAAAATTACGAAACAACATTTCTGGAGTTATATCATTCATGCTTCCGTCCTTGGGAGTTCCTCGATTAAGTTTCATTTACCTGTCTAAAAGATTAAGCCGAATGAAAATTGTACACTTGTAATGATGTACTTCTTCTACATGTATTATTGTTTTATTATTATTATTGCGGCAAACCTAATATTACAGTCACAAGTCATAGAACTGGTAAAAGGCTTAATGAATTCAAGTCCTAACCAAGGACCTAAGAACTACATGTATTAAAGTGGCGCCTGAAGATATAAGCAGTTCCGAGTAAGGTGGTTTTTTGCAAGGTGAAAGTGTTTGAAAAGGCAAGTTCAAAATTTCTAGTAACTAGACAGCTCATTCGATATTGGCCTATTATTATTATTATTATTATTATTATTATTATTATTATTATTATTATTATAAAATGCTACCCAGCGCCTTTCCCAAATTGATAATGTCTGGGTTAAGATTATCCTGCCAAACCACCAAAGCCTTATCGTAGGGTGTGTTTATTTCTCTTCCATAAAAGCAAACCCTGTAATATACGTATATAATCTTCAGTTCTTATTCCTTGGTCGTCTTATGATAATCATATATACTGTATCTTATGGTAGAACGACTTTCCGAATTACGTATATCCGAAGCATGTAATAAAATCTTTTGCATCCGCTAGCCAGGGTTGTTTCTTTTAAAACATCACTCATGCTTTAAAACAAAATGTTATAAATCAAATGTTTTAAAACACACAAAAAAAATTTGAAACTATTTTAAATAAAAAAAACTGGTTCAAAACATGTTTCAAAACAAAAAGGTTTATTCGGAAACAAAAACCATTAACAAAACTTGTGAAATTAAAAAAAAAATGTTTGACAGGAATATATTCTGTCTACAAAGAAAAAAAAGGCTGGAATGAATTTTGGTTTTTGAAATCAAACATTACTGACAAAAAAACATCGATGCTTAAAGTTATTTAAACATTACCACACAAAATTTTCATTATTTTTTTTTCATTGATATTAAATTACTATTTTTATTATTATTTTATTATTATTATGTTAGTATTTTTATTATTAAGTAGCGGAAGAATGGAGCTACTTATTGTTTTCACAATGTCCGTCTGTCTGTCTGTCCGTCCCCTTCATAATTTCCGCCATTTTTTGAGGTAGAAGTTTGAAATTCGGAATATAGCTTACTATGGGCATGTGCACCTTCACTGGTTTGGATTGGCCCACTGGGGTCGGAGTTTCGGGGGCGGAAATTAGAGGGGACCAAAAGGACTACGCGTATTTATGCATATAAAGGAGTGAAATTCGGTATGCAGGTTCCTTTAAGCAAGATCAATATCACTGTAAAGTTTGGGCCAAATTGTCCCAATAGGGTTGGAATTGTGGGGGTGGCAATCACTTGGTCTTTAGAACTTTATGACATGCAGGGTGTGATATATCATTCGATTGAAAATGATGAGAAAGGAAAGAAGATAGGGTTTTTTTTTATATTTTCTAAATACAAGGTTAATAATAATGGGGGGGGTTAGAAAGTGCAGATGAAGGAATAAAACAATAGATGAACTCCGGGCTTCCGCTATTTTCCTATATCTTTCTCGGGAGGCTTTATGTTAGGATTTATACCTACATTATAAAATAATTTCTTGTTTTATATGTTAGAAGTTCATCTTTTCCCCAGGCCTGCTTTTCCCCCTCTTTTCTGTTTGTGTGAAACATAAACAATTACGGTTTCCTCACTTGAGAGCATAATTTATACATAAATGGATGGCAAAACTTAAAGTGTAAACTTTAAGTTACCATTGCCAAAAGAGAAAGACCATCAGAAGTTATAAAAACCAACTCAAAAGAAATAAAACTCCTAAGGAAGAATTTTTGCCACAGTAAAATTTTTAAACTGTTTTGTGTAAAAAAAAATCTTAAAGCTTTGACAACTTTAAACACTGGAACTGAAAATGTGATCCAACTTTTAGTGTTGTATTTTTGTTTTTTTATTATTATTATTTTTATTTTTGCAGTTTTATTGTTTTGACGAGTAATGGAAAATTTTTTATTATTATTACTTTGTACTGAGATTTGTATGAGACTTAAACATTATCTTTATTTTATTTAATCAAATAATCTTTCTTTATTATTTGAAAAATCAACATTTTAAAAATTATTATTTCATAAATTATTACTTTATTAATCAAAATATAATTTAAAAAATTATAGTTTTTAGCAAATAAAATGATTTGAATCTAATGCATCATATTCATGCAACATGTTTAAAAGCATTAAATATTTCTTCAAGAAGAAGTTAATCCTCCCGAGGAAAGTATACGAAAGTAGCGGAAACCCCGAGATCATCTATTTTTACCCTTTTATCTCACTTTTTACCCCACCCCTCCCCAATTTTTTAAATCGAAAAATTGATTTTCTCGTACGTAGTATTTAGAAAGTATAAAAGAGCTCTATCTTCTTTCGTTTCTCATTATTTCCGATCGAATGATATATGACATGCCATATGCTGCCATAGTTCTAAAGACCAAGTAAGTGCCATCCCCACAATTCCGATCCCATGCGGAAAATTTGACCTAAACTTCATAGTAATGTTGATCTTGCTTAGAGGAATCTGCATACCGAATTTCACTCCCATACCGAATCTGCATAAATACGCGTAGCCTTTTGGTCCCCTCTAATTTCTACCCCCGAAACTCCGAATCCAGTGGACCAATCAAAACCGAAGTAAATCGTGAAGATAGCAAGCCACATTCCGAATGTCAACCTTCTACCTCAAAAAATGCGCAAATTATGAAGGGGACGGACGGACATTGTGAAAACAATAAGTAGCTCCATTCTTCCGCTACTTAATAATATGTTTGAAACAGTTGTTTTAAAACAGTTTAAATTAAAAGTGTTTAAAACAACTGTTTTAAAACAAAAAATTTGATTTAAAACAAAAAAACACCGTTTTTTCTTTGTTTTTTTTTTCCAAAATCTGGTTCTTTTTCAACCCTGCCGCTAGCATTAAACATCAGTTACTAATTTATACGCTCGAACGCTTCTCGAACTTTTTTCTCGAACGTAAAAAATAAATGCCTGCAGAGCTATTGAAACCACAAGCAATAGTTGTCACGTTTCCATTAGTGTCACGTATATTTGTGCTAGCAGCGGAAACTGTTTGAAAAAGATTAACAGAAAAAGGCGAGCAAACATAAGTTTGATAATAAATAGAATCAAGCAACTCATAAAATTCTTTATACGATCATAGTGGATTTAACTTAAACACATATGTAGGTAATTTTTGAAATAATAATAATTCAATTCAATTCAATTCAGTTTATTTCACCTAACAGCCTAAAGGCCAGAGACTGGTATTGAGATATTTACAGGTTGAAAAAACAAAAAAAACATACAAATGTGAACAATGTAAAGTTAAATTGTGAAATAAGGTAAAAATTACGAGAAAAGTTCAACAGTGTCGGATATGTACATCTCCTGCATTCGGAACATTGGTGATCTGCGAGCATGGATCTTTCGCTGGGTGGAAAGGTGGATATTTCTTTATATGATGCGTGGAAACGCGAAAGTAAACTTGTCCGAGTAGGCAGGAGTCGTTAATTTTTCCACTGACGAGTTTCTTTATAAACTTGTGGTCGGCTAGGCGTCGTCTTTCTTCCAGTGACTGAAGTACAATTTGACAGGTATCCCCAAATCTACTCCAAATAAAACGTTTGAAAATTGATTGGACCTGCTCTAGTCGCATAGTCTGTTCCAATGTACAACCATTCCAGGCTTCTAAGCAGAACATCAAAATTGGAAGCACCAGTGAATTATAGAGGCTTAGAAAGGTGTTGAGCTCTTTGAAGCTACTGCTGTTGCGCATGATCATGCCTAGGATACGAGTGGCTTTTAGTCTAATGTTACGCGTGTGCTCATTGAAATCCAGCTTGCTGTCCAAGGTAACACCTAAGTCACGGACTTTAGAGAGCGCTCGAAGAATGAATGGATTCGTCTTGTTTGTAAAATGACAAAAACAACATTTGGAGATGATTAGATGAAGGCCATTGGATTGACTCCAACTAACCAGTCTGTCAAGGTCTTGCTGTAAGCTGACAGCATCTCTATAGCTATTGATACGGTGATACAATTTTGTGTCATCTGCATAGAGCAGCAGCTTCGATTTCTTAATGACTAAAGGCAAATCAGCCGTATAGATAGAAAACAGAAGAGGGCCGAACACCGAGCCTTGAGATACCCCCTTGACTGGGTAGTACGGGGCAGAAAGATTGCCGTCCAGTTCAACTTGACATGTGCGTGATGAAAGGTAGCTTTGCATTAAATTCCCCAAAACCCCACCAATGCCTAGAATTTTGAGTTTGTGGATGAGGATGGCGTGGTCAACCATGTCGAAAGCTTTAGAATAGTCTAGATAGATGATATCAGTTTGGCCACAACATTCGTACTCATTAAAACAGTGACCTAGAAAAGTTATTAAGTTTGTCTGGACCGAACGCCCCGGGATAAAACCATGTTGGGCAGCTGGAATGGCAGGTAAAACATGGGCACTGACGAAGTGGTACAGAAGTTGGTCGAAAATCTTGGCAATCGTTGGGAGAAGAGCAATGGGCCGGTAATTTGTAATCAAATTTCTTGCGCCATTTTTTATGTACTGGAATAATACGTGTACGCTTCCATAAGTCCGGATAAGTGCCAGTTTTAATACAGAGGTTGAAAATGTGTCTTAGGGGTGAAGAAATGAAAGGGCATATTCCTTTAAAAATAAAAGAGGGAATATCCTGTAAAGAACGGCTGCGTTTTGTGCGAATCTTCATGATTGCTTTCGCGACATCGTTGATGGAGACTTCAGTTAGGAGGAATTGCCTGATAACGTTAGAGATCTGTTGGAATTCGTCGTCAATATGTGGGAGGACAGATAAAGGTTGATAAGTGTCGTAAGTCGAGTTGAAATGGTGTGTGAAAGCATTGCACGTATCTATTAAGGACGTAAGGGGTCGTTTGTCAACGCTCGTGAAGCCTGATGAGGGAAGCTTTTCTTTGGTTTTAGCGTTGAAGTGTGACCAGAAAGTTTTTGGCTGAGAACGAAGACCATTCTCGAGGTGATTGATATAAGCTCCATGATCACGTCTTTGAAGCTGTTTGCACTGACGCCGAAGGGAGACGAAAGCAGCAAGAGAATGACGGTCTCCATTTTTCTTATGCTGTTTATGGGTAGTATTTTTCATTTTGATACATCTAATGAGTTCGTAGCTATACCAGCTGGGGAACTTTTTACGCGAGGAAGAAGCTAAACCCTGATTCACTGGAATGCAATTTGAGAGAATGAATCGTAACTGTCGGTCAAACAATGAAGCGGCGAAGTTTGGATCGGACTAATCGCATATTTCATTCCGGTTTTCATATTGAACGCTCTCTACAAGTAAGGAATAATTACCCTTTTGGAATTGCCATGTGGGATGAAAGGTGTACTCTCTCGACACACAGGGCGCAGGGTTGGAAGGCTATGTCTGCGACCCAGGCAGGGTGATAGCAATCTGGAAGGACGAGAGCATCTTCGTCGTCAATTTTGGTAATTGTGGTAGGGAGGTCAGTAAGCGCAAGATCCAGCATTCCTCCATACGAATTCTGTACCGTATTTACTTGAGTTATATTGCGCATTGCAATGATGTCATTAAGTAAGGAGCGCTTAAGAGGACTGTAATAGCCACCTGAATCATCATTGATGTTAAAATCGCCGACTAGGAGGATTGGTCCTGTGTGATGTAGGAGAATGTCCTGAAGTTCATGGCATGAAATATTCAAATCTAAGCCTTCGCAGTTGCTCTTCTTTTGTGATCCCATTTTTAAGCCTCAAAAAGAGTTTTATGTCTTCGCTTTGTCCGTTGAATCGAAATCTTTTTTTGCTAGTTGTTGATTATGGACAAGGACATGACAAGTTCGAAGATGGCCAAAAAAAAACCCAACTCAATGGCAATATTTTCTAAGCCTGATTTATACATTACGTGCTATATATGAAGCAATTCATATTGCCGAACCATGAGTGAAACACAGTTTTGTTTAACTATAATCCGATTCTTTTAAAAAATAAATAAAATTTGACTTGTTTACTTGACTATACCCACCACTCATCCTGCAATTAATTTGCGTATTCAAGTGGTGAAAATAATTCCAAATTAAACTATTCTTGTAAAAATTATGATCTTTTTATTTAATTTAGCAAACAAGTATTGTTTATTTGATTTTCCCCACCATCCACCCTCTAAAAACTTAGCATTCCAATACTTTGATGTACATAGTGGGTGTTTCGTAATTAGTGAACGAAAATTTGGTAAATGGCAGTATAGCTCTATAAAGAAACAGGAAGCTTTGAAAATCATCCAAAATCTGATAGACCATGCAAAACAAATGCATGAAGAGATCATCGTAGTGTTCGATACGGCGCAAAAGTATCGAACTAACTGAAGTACATTTATAACATGAAACAAAGTGAACTTACTGATAAACTTTAAGAAGTTATATATTTTTCAAAAACTGAAAATTATGGAATACAAGAAGACTTACATTAGCAAAAATGATTAAAATCCAATATCAATATCAAATAAGTTGTGCTATAATAGATAGAACAGTAACCTATAAAATCCTTAAATATGTTGATCGGTACTTGCTAAGTAATGAAAAATGAGTACCAGACTACCCAGTTCCACCCTAACTACATATCTGCAGATCTAGCAGACGAAACAACTCAAGGAAACAACGTATTAATACAGTAGCTGCAAAACGATTGTATAACATATCAATGCTTTAAGAATTGGTTGACCAGATTTCTTTGCTAAATGACGACCAACAAACAACCCATCTATCACGTACAGGAAAGTTGTTTATAGAGAAGTAATCTGAGTCAATGTAAATGGTATACCATTTTGTTCTGAGTAGCTGAATATGAAATAAAACAATTAACGTTTTGTTAAACAATCTTAAAAGAAAATTATTTTATTCCTGGATGAGAACGATAATTTAAATTTCAATAGTGCCAAAGTGACAAAATTAAATAATATATATTTCATTGAAGAAGAAATAGAGGTAAATTAATAAAGTAACTCTTTCAAAGATCCTTTGTATTAAAACAGAAACTAGGTTATATAATAGACATATTTGCGACGGGCTTACTTACTTACTTACTTTTCAAACCCGCTTATCCGTTAGGGTCGCGGGGGCAGCAGCCCTATGAAGGATCTCCAGCGATCGCGATCTTCCGCCATCAGGCGCATGTCCTCCCTGGTAATATCCAAGCGACTCGAACCCAGATTCTCCAGGTAGTCTAGCCACCTGGTTCTAGGCCGACCCCTTGGTCTCTTACCCACCGGCTTGGAAAATAACAACTGCCTAGGAAGACTAGTTTGCGGCATCCGAATCACGTGGCCATACCAGCGCAACTGAGACCTCTCAATGCGGAGAAGTAGCGGCTCAACACCTAAAGATTCCCTTATTGTATTGCTGTACACTCTATCTAGTAGGGTAACACCTGCAACACCTCTCAGAAATCTCATTTCGGCCGCTTGTACCCGCGATCGCACTCTTTCGGTCATTACCCAAGCCTCATGACCATAGGTGAGAATGGGGACAAAGATGGATTTGAAGACGGAGAGCTTAGCTTTGTTACTCAGCTCGCGTTTCGTTACCACGGATCGCCACAGTTCACGTCTGACACAGCTTGCTGCACCGATCCGAGCATCCAATTCTTTCTCCTGCCGTCCATCACTCGTGAATGCAATCCCGAGATACTTGAATTTCTCCACCTGTCTCAATGAGGCTCCACTAACATGGAGAGCGCACTGAGCAGGCTGTCTTGAAAGGACCAGAACCTCGGTTTTAGCCACACTGATCTTCATCCCAGCTTCTTCTTTGCGACGGGCAAGAAATTTAAAGTTGAATGTTTTTCATCTGCCGTCAGCAAAGCGACGGGCATTGACCTAGTTGAACAATATTTCTTTTAGTATAATCACTAACTCGGAAGTAAACAATTTGCCAGTTATGGTTCAGTCAGGCATTTGTTGATTCAGGTCATTGTAGCTACACAATAATTGCAAAATTTTCTTTAATAATAGACTAGTTCAAAAAAAACTACTGTTTGTTTGAATTTACTCCTCATCCGCTACGAGGTGGCACTCTAATCAATATGTGTATTCAAATACAGAAAATTCAGTTTTGAGCCGATACTCGATACTGCAATTGAGAGCATCAAGTATTTACTTGGTATCGGTATCGGCAGTGTCGAGTAACAGTTAACAAAGCCAGTATCGTAAGAACTCGATACTATGGTCAGTATCGTCCGCTTGTATCGGAC
The DNA here is from genome assembly GCA_023313115.1 of Rhysida immarginata. NCBI lineage: Eukaryota > Metazoa > Arthropoda > Chilopoda > Scolopendromorpha > Scolopendridae > Rhysida > Rhysida immarginata. The sequence goes on from JAHWFO010059453.1 coordinate 1,674,770, forward strand.
CGCACCATCAAGGAAGAATCGAGTTCAGCTAATAAAAGAATTAATTAAAAGGCACGACCCATACAACAAGCAAAATCAAAACAGCAGGGAAATAAAAAGAAGACAAAGAAGAGGAAGATTAGAACTGGATAGTGAACAGTGAGAGGAAAAAAGGAAGCAGAAGAGCGACCCTTGGCATTCCGCAGCCAACTGTTTGGAAGATTTTGCGACGACGAGATTTATCACCATTTTGCGACGACAAGATTTATCACCATTGAAACTCTACCGTGGGCAGATCGCAGGGAACATTTTCATCATCCTCGATTGTTTGGAGGAAAGTGGCTGTTCAGCTAAGGACGTTCCACCTCCTTGAATGGTAACGGCTAGGTCCCTTTGTTTTCCGCATCTAATTGTCTGCGGTCATCGAAGGAGACCAAGCCTTCCATCTTACCTTTCCATTGGTCTTCTGATGTCTCGTCGGTGTGTGAACTGGCCTCGTACTGAGGTGTTTGAAAAGGTGTAATAGCCCTTTGAGACTATACGAACCACTTTCAGCATGTGCGCCTGAGCGTCCTGAATTAAGATCCTTGTAGCGCGTTCGGTGAGGCAATAAACATCTGCTTCGGGTCCAATAAACAGAGCTTGAAAGGCCTGCTAAGGAAAAATCATCGGCCAACTGCTCCATAGGATGCCGAAACTGAGGATTCGAGATGGATCGGAAAAGCAGTGCCGCTCTCGCTCCACATGCACTCCAGGTAAAGCCCTCAATAAATGATTTTAATTCAATTCTTCAGGCAAGCAAAGCTGATTCGAAGAAGCAACGAAAACGACGACGCCCAGTTGTAGTGAACTGCGAAGGATCCGCCACATCGAGAGAAACGGTAAATTGAATAACATCGAGTGGTGGAGGAAGATTAAAATTTAATCGACATCACGCAGTAAAACGAGTTGGACATTATAGAGGTAATTGTGAACAAACTGTTAAAATAAATACCTCTCTTTTTGAAAACCTGAACATTGTTCGTCAGAATCCTCGTCCATATCCGAGTAGAATATTTTATCGGACAGATTCCCCTACCGAGCCCATATCGATTCCCCCGGCCGTCTTCGTAGGACACAGGAGGATTAATTCCGACCCACAGGAAGAAATTCTTACTAAATGTAATAACTACTGCTTGTGAAATCCATTTACAATATGTTTCAGTAATAGCTGCACAAATAAACTGCAATCACAGTAAAGCAAAACATCAACCAAACAGATTTACAGATTTTTAAACAATATAACATCACTTTTCTCAAAACTTCTTCCTGTGGGTTAGGTCCTTATTGCACTGAGTCCTGCAATAGCTGAATCTACTCACATTGGCGACGAGCATTCATTACTCGGTCATATCACCAGTATTAAAACTTCACCTTCATCATCGCCTTTCGTCCTGGAAGGGAAACCCGAGCCACGTCAGCACCGCGATGGGATTAGCTTAGCCAGTATTAACCCAGAATACTCTTGCGGTTTGCCGCGCTTGGCATGCAACATCTTGGCGTGTGGTAGTCCCGTAATCTTAGTTAATTGAATTTTGTGCATTTAATGGAATCTACTTGTTTCTAATGGTGATTTTATTAATTTCCCGTGCTTATTTAGCTTCGTTCTACCAGCCGTGTTCTTAAGTAAAGGTAGCGACTACATATTAATCCAGAGATTGGCTCATTGGATTAACTATTTTGAAAACTTGTGTAACTTCCAAATTGAATTGAATATTAATGGACCAATTATTTGATACTTGTAGAATTCTACAATTTATTTTATTTTACTTTATTTTATTTTATTTTATTTTATTTACATTTATGTACATTTTGATAACACAGTAAATACAAAGACTTATTGTAAAAAGAATATTTAGAAATATTTATTGTGACAAGTCAATTTAAATTATAAAAATTAAATCGATCCGTCTCCTCCTTACTTCTCTGATCACGTGACTCGCATTCTGGTATTTGAAAAATGTACGTGACAACTATCAACGGTGAAATGCTATAACGTAAATTGTCCGAATTATACTATCGAATCTACGAGTATCATGCGACGAGGGAAGCATACATCGAACATCTGCAGTGTCAAGACTGCAGTGTTAAAACTTTGATAGTTTCTAGTTCCTTTCATGCATCACTCATTGTTTTATGTCTATCTAGTACTTTGCGAAAGAGAGTTTTTGAATCCCGATGATTCATTTGTAATTATTCTGTATAATAAAATATTGAGAGATCGTGAAATGCGCTATAAATCGCTCTGTGATAATGATGGCGTGATTTCAGCATTTCGAAACGCTATCCGATGACATTATAGAAATAAATACTCCGGGTTGAGATAGGCCAAATAGTAAAATTCTCCGAACAAATTTCAACTTTATTTTCTAAAAAAAATTACTAAAGGAAAAACGAATTTCATCATCATTAGGTTAATAAGATAGTTTAAAAAAAATTTTTTTGAAGCATTTCATTAATTCATCATAAAAGTTAACCTATCTGCGCATTGTATGCAAGATTCCTGCGGCAAAACTGAAACTCAATAATTCAGATTGGAATAAGAGCTCTATTACAAAAATCAAAGGGGAAAATCAAATAACTCAACTCTTGTAATTATAATTCTTCTCTGTGCAAACTTTGAATCTCAATATCACAGAAACTCTGGAAATCAAGGGTAAAATTGATTTTTTTAAATGTTTATTCAATTTAAAAAAAAAAGTATGTTTTCCCTTTAATAAAAATAACTGCAGGGTCAAAAAGAATAGCCTTGGCATTGAGATAGGAATCTAACAAGATTAATGAGGCTTCGAATATTCAAGTTCAGAAGAAAAGAAGGAAAGAAGGAAGAGACACAAAAACCCTGAAATAAAATAAAATAGGAATTCTACTTCTTCCATGACCAGGTGTCTTTTTTCAGGCTCTGAAAAAAAGCTGACATTTTGGATAGAGGCTAACTTTTGTCAAAACAAGAGTAAAAGTGAAACGATCGCCTCCATCCGAAATGTCAGCTATTTTCAGGGTCTTGCCATCCTGTGTCCAATTTTTAATTTCAGAATAAGTACGTAAGCCAATAAAAAAAATCATTTTAATGAAAGAAGGATGACGTTTTGAACTTAAATGTGAACTTCAACTTAAAATTCACAGCATAGAACGAAAGGATTTTAAGTTTAAGCTACGCTTTAAAGGGAAAAAAGCACCTCAGCATCAATAATCATAAGCCCCGTGTGAGCCTGTTTTATTTATTTATTTATGTTTTTAATAAAACGTTTTAACCTTTGAGTTATGTAACATAATTTCCTTCAGTATTTTCCTTATTTAAGTTTTCCTTATTGTGGTGGAGGGAGAATGACAATATTTCTGTTCCCAGTCATTAATTCAAGATGAACAGATTATAAAAGCTATTCAACCTTTCATCAGGGAATAGGGAGAACCTATTCCCTGCTTTCATTCTGTTTCCTTACTTGGTTTACTTTCAGGTTTCGTTAGGTCACGGGAATTCCCCCTCGTTAAGTCGATCCAAGGGCAAAAGCGTAATTTTTAGTTTCGATTGTCGAACAGACAAAAAATAAAACAAAACAAAAAAAAAATCACACGAAATAAAAAACAAAAAACAAAAACAAACTGCATGTATATCGTATATATTGTCTTAATTGACGAAATTAAGTACAATTTAATTTATAATTGTACCTATGAACTCAAGGGCACTTTTTAATTTCTTTAATGCATAGTGTTTTAGCCAGTGATAAATATTTTCCGCATTATGAATATATTAATATTCAAATTCTCTAAAATATTATTTCTTACCTCATTGAATTCAGTTTTATACAGTAAGTATTTCAAACAATTGCTTTAAAAATACAAACAAATAATTAAAAATATTTCAGAAGGCATTTCAAAATTTTCAAATGCATTTTAGTCTATAAATGTATTAGAACGAAATCAATTGTACTGTTAAAATATAAAATGTGGTTAGATTGATATGGAACAATTTCATTAATATTGTTAAAATTTAGGGAAAAGATCTTGTTTCTCTCTTTTTTGTACAGAAGTTGAGTCAAAAGTAGTGGCTGACTCGGGGGGGGGGGGGGGGGGGATAGAGTTTGACGAATTCTGGGCGAAGACCATTTACCACAAGGGTATATCACAGTTTATTAAGAGAAAAGAGTAGGAAGAAAGGTCAGTACGAATTTGAATGCCATAGACATTGTGCCGTCTGCATCAGCCAGTGTAAAAATATGGCAGAAAAATTGGTGATACGCAGGTCCTTCGTCACTATTGGAAAAAAGGGACCAGTGCGCGAGCAGCAGCCGCCGGTGGAAGGTCAGGGTGTGACCAATGAACGGACAGCACGATGGTGGTTCTCCCGCTTTTCGTCTGGAGATATGGGCTTGGAAGATGTGCCAAGGAACGGAAGACCCAAAGAAGTGGATGACGCAGCCCTACGGCAACAAGTGGAAACCAACCCAGGCAGCTCCACCCGTGGACTAGCGGCGGACGTCGGGACATCACAATCGAGTGTGGTTCGACATCTGCATCTTATGGGAAAGGTGAACAGGAGCTGCCGAGTTGTGCCCCACGAGCTGACGCTCGCACCGGGCGCGAAGAACATCGCTTAAGTTGCAGGAGTTGGAGGGCATCGAGGTTCTCCCACATTCTGCATACAGCCCCTACCTGGCACCTTCCGACTACCATCTCTTCCGGTCCATGGCGCACTTTCTGCGTGGATGGCGCTTCGCCAATGTCAGTGAGGTTGATTGGTTTGGTTTGGTTTGTTTGGTATTAACGTCCTTTTCAACTGCCATGGTCATTTCAGGACGGCGTTATAAGGGCCGCAAATTTTGCCCACGGGACCAACGGCTTTACTTCCCTTCCGAAGGAAGTGCGTGATCTCAGGATTTTCCCCCTGAACAGTGAGGTTGAAGACGCCGTGCGTGAATTTTTCGCCCAGAAACCGGAGGAGTGGTTTCGCGAGGGCATCCGCCAACTGGCTGATCGTTGGATGAAGACCATCGAGCATGATGGACTCTACTTTGAAGATTAGCAATGAGTGGTTCCTGTCTGGTGCCGATTTAAAATTTTGCGCGGTGATCGGCCACTATTTTTGACTCAACCACTACAGGGTGTCTCACAGACTTTAAGAGGAGGTAGAGAACATTAGGAGGGTCTAGAGCTAGTTCTACTACGCCATTTGTAATATATATGTGCAGTATATGTTTTTGGTAAACTCTGTCTTGTGTTCTTTAATTTTCTTGTACCTCTGCAGTTCTCAATTCACTTGATGTTCGCTACCTCACCTTAAAGTTTGTACCACTATTTAAGAGACATCCTGTATATTCAGTACATTCAAAATATCAGGCCCAGGGGAAAGTTTTTTCATTTTTGCAAATATTACAATTGGCAATCAGATTAATGCATAAATGAATTTTTTATTCATCGAAATAATCTCGATCATTATCAACATCTTTTCAATCTTCTCCCAACGAGATACTAAATCATAAATTCCCTTTTTTATAAAAGTCCACGAGTTTTACAGTTGAAAAACACACCCAGTTCATGTTTTAGCTCTTCTTCTGTCTTGAAGCACTTGTTTCTCAAATGGTTATCGGGAGATCGGAAAAGCTGATATCTATTGGAGAGATATCCGGAGAGTACGGTGGATGAGGTAACACTTCCTAGGCAAGTTTGTTTATTGCCTGACGGGTCAGCCTTGCCGTATGCGGACGTGCGTTGTCATGAAGAAAAACAACACGCTTACGATTCGCAAGAGCTGGCTGTTTTTGCTCGATTTTTTCATGTGTACGTTGAAGCTGACCAACATACACGTCTGCCGTGATAGTTTATCCTGGATTTTGGAGCTCATAATGGACTACACCAAACACTCAAGAGAATCTTCAAGACGCTCATCACCAGTTCTAAATTTTTTGAACCAATTCTGTGCCGTCCGGTCGATGACAGAATCATCACCGAATGCTGTGCAAATGTTACGAGCAGCCTCCGCTGCTTTATGGTCAACTTTAAATTCATACAACAGGCAGGCTCGAATTATTCGTGATGTAGGTGTCATTTCAGACATTTTTCCAAAATAAAATTGAATGTTTTCACTTAGACAAGTGAGTGCAAAAGAATGATCAATCATTTCTCTTTAATGTATAACAAGTTGAATGAATTAAAAAAAAAAAAAAAATTAAACCGACTTAACAATGAAATTAATATGGGACCATCTTGGTGCTAAACCAAATCCAATAAAAAAAAAATTTTAAAATCGGTTTATAAATGACGGAAATATCGATGAACATGCATAAAAAATTACATACAGACGAACATAGAACCTCCTCCTTTTTGAAGTCGGTTAAAAAATTTGCATTATTCAAATCATCCTACGAGAGGATTGTAACCATTCAAAAAGTAAGGGTGAAGAAACGAAAGAAACTTTCCCCTGGACCTGATAATATTTATCTTATTCATTATTGTAAGGATGTAGAAAATGAGAAAAGGATCCAAATGAGGTTATGATCATGGGCGGTACTAAGTTATAATAATACGACAGAAATCAGGATGCCTTTTTAAAAATAAATGGTGACTATCAATTGAGAGAATCATAAAAAAAACTTATAGAGTTAACAAATACAAGAGCACTTTACGATCTGATTAAATCATTTCATATATCATATAACTATTCTAACTCTTATTATTTTTTTATATTATTACCGTGGCATATCACAAATGAACTAGTTAAAATAATGTTTTTAGTTCTTCAGATTCAATTTCTCGTTAAAAAATAAAAAATGTGGATTGTGTTTTAAGGACATATTTGAAAACATATTAAAGAGTTTATATAAGAAGAAGTCTCTTCCTATATAAAACCTTCCTGTTCTGTTCGTTTTAACCTTACACTTATGGTTTTCGGGTCAAAAATGACCCATAATTACTTTTTTGCAAGATTTTTCACAAATTATCTTATTTTTTTATTAAAACAATTACAATATATCATAAATCATTTAAATTTACATTTTGTAGATCATACAAAACCATTTTAAATTAACAAAATAATTATACAAAAAGACAAAAGTTATAGGCAGTTGAAAATCGATTTGGGTCAAAAAAGACCCGAACAGGACAGGAAGGGTAAAAGTTATGAGTCATGTGAATAGACTCTAGTATAAAAAATAGAATAGAATCATGTGAATAGAAACTTGCATAGAATCTAGTAAAAAAAAATAAAACAAACAAAATTTCAAAGAAAAGTACATTTACTGAAATGTTTTTTGAACAAAATAAACAATGGGTCAAAAATGACCCAAAAATCATTAGTGTAAAAAAAAAAAATCCTTATATGATACAAAAAATATTTATAAATTTTAATTAGCATAAAATCAAATAAAATAAAATTTATTAAAAGTAAAAAAAAGATGATGGCTATTTATACAAATGGACAAACGTTATAGGCAGTTGAAAAACGATTTGGGTCAAAAAAGACCCGAACAGCACACGAGGAAGGATAGGGAAAAAATTCCATGAAATTGGTATACAAGTAATCCTTGATCTTGTTTACTTCTCAAGATTGAAAGGAATTGCTTTCCTTGTATAGCCCTTCTGAACCCGAGTTTATTACAACAGATTTCATATATTAATAGGAAAACTATAAGCGAATGTGATCACGTCAGGAAAGAAATGGAAGAATTCGTTTTTTGGATAAGTACAGATAATTTGGGCAAATTAAGGCGAGACAATTAAAAAAGACAAGTTATACACACAATTATTTAAAATGGCAAACAACAGGAAAATCTTTTGATGTCCAATGGGAAGTTTAATAAAAAATTTTCGAGATATTAAATTAAAAAAAAATTAAACGTCTTATGCAGTGAAAATTGCAGTTATTTATTTTATGTTGTCATAACGTTCAGAATTCTGTACTATTATATTAAATATTCTACAGAGAAATGGACAAATAAATGGAAGTAAAATTTCCTTGGAGATAATACGTTAGAAGATGACTTTTTCTTCTCCATGTACAAGGAATCATCTTTATGTTACAAACACTTTCATAATTTTAAACAGAATATCCTCAGATTTTGAACCAAAATACAAACTTCTTTTTCTTCTGCAGCTAAATTGAGATATATTTTACCCATTGCTTTTCTCCAACATTTAAAACTTTAAAAACATCAACGTAACATTAAAAAAAAAAATCAGAGGTAAAATTTCGGATAGAAATGCATCTCGTTTTCCGAATTCTTCGTTTGAAGGGCACAAATAGGTTATATTCTTTTTCTTCATGAAAGATGGAAAGAATTCTTCACGTCGGTCTGGTTTGTATCGACGATCCAATTCTTCCCGCTGGTGTCATTCAGGTTGTGATCGGGGCTCTGGGCAGGCCAATCCATTTCTTCAACCCTGTTGTCTTAAACCAGTCGAGTACAGACCTTGCTTTATGGCAAGGAGCATTGTCATGTTATTACAGAAAAGGCCCATCCCCGAATTTTTCCCAGAATGCCGGCAGTGTACAGTTGTCCAAGCTGTCTCGATAAGCAACAGCATTCATCGTTTTTTTAAAAGAAACAAGCTGGACAATGAAAAAGAGCCCCATGCCATGATCCACCGCCTCCGAACCTCACACACTCAGGAAGGAAACGTTCTCCAGGCATCCGCCAAATCCAACTCCGCCAAGAGTGTGTACCGTGATTCATCAGTCTGTAGGACACGTTTCTACCGTTACATGCTCCAGTTTCTGCGAGTTTACACCATTCCAAACGTCGCCTGGAAGGGCTTATGAGCAGCTAAACGATCGTGGAAACCCAGGGAATGGAGTTCCCACGAATGGTGATTGCGCTAGCAAAACAGGAAGCAGAATGCTCCGGGTCACATGTCTGTCTGTCAATTTCTTGGGTCCGCCAGTTCGTGGTTGCACTGTTGTTGCTTCCTGGGTCTTCCACTTCACCATCACATTGCCTATAGTTGTACGAAATATTTGTAGAATGGTGGAAATCTCAAGGACTGACATGTTGCGCAAATGGCATCCTAGGACGGTTCCACGTTGGAATTCGTTGAGCTCTTTTGAACGACCCATATCTTAATATTACGAAACAAATACGCGTCTGAATATGTGTGATGCTATTTAAATAATGTATATATCACTGTCATGAGACATTTGGCACATTCCATGATTTATGAGACGTATCCCTTAACTTTTGATCACATAGTGTTTAAATTGTATATGAATAATCTACAACTATCAGCGAAATACAATTTTAGAAATGTAGATTATTTATATACAATTTATCTCAAGAAATAAAGATAAATTAAATTGAGTCCATGAGTCCATCATTTTGAATAACCGTGTGTAAATAAGTGGTTTACTTTTAAGTGTACATATTTCCATTCTGGTCCGTTATTTCGAAGAATCAGACTTTCCATCCACTTCGATGACATATTTTAATAGGGTATATTATAACGAGTTTTTTCCTGCCTTAACACCTCCGATTATTATTCCGACTTTATGATTCTTTTCCCTTTCTATCAGCTGTGTGTGAGTTCTGCATTTGTCTTCTCCATTATTTCTCTCGTTTAATCAATAATGAGGGTATGATCCTTTGGTAGATCCAGAATGGACCTCCCAATTTCTCCCAAACGGAAGTAATTTTTATTACAATAGCACGTTGAAGTGAATTAATTGAATAAATTTTAAAAATTTCAACAAATTAATTAATAAAGAAATAAATCAAGAAAAATCACAAAAATGACAGGTTTAATAAAATCTCAAAATGAATTTAGAAATTTCTTAATTTTTAAATGAATTAATTTTTAAGATAGCCTAATTACAATTTTAACATTAATACCCTAATAGTAATTTTGATATATACCCTGATAATTGCAATTACGCCAACTTAAAAATTAATTCATTTAAAAATTGGTGTATTAAGAAATTTTTAAATTAATTTTGAGATTTTATTAAACCAGTCATTTTTTGTGATTTTTCTAGATTTAGTTTTTTTTTATTAATTTATTTGTTTATAAAATTATGAAATTACTCGAAAGTAAATTTTCTTCCATGAGGTTTTGTTGGTACAGAGCTTTCGTTCGGCCTTTAACAAATGCAATATTGGTTTTTCCAGCCCATTCAATTGCTCTCCAGATAATTAGACTATCTCCTCTAGCAGCTGTTTGGAGAATTGTTGCTTCTTTCTTTATAGATCGTGCCAATAGTAAGCTAGCCCATGCGGACCATCGAGATTAAACTTTTTTTCCAGTTATCATTTCATCCCATCATTTCTCGTGCCAATTCCACTCGTTCTTCGTGCCTATTCCATTCAGTTTTTCCTGTACACTAGATAGGAAAATTTTTTCATTGATCTGGAGATAATGGATTTTAACACTGGAACATCAGGCTTAGACCTCCAAGGCTGACTGAGTCGGATCTATTTCCCTGACAAGGAATCTTTCGTAGCGTGGTGCCAATTAATAGGTCGTCCTATTGAGTGTGGCTGTCCATTTTCGTTTCCTAATTTTATAACATTATATGAACGGTTTATTCTTTTAGCAATAGCACGATTTGAGAGTCTCTGTGATTTCCAAGCTGTTATTTGCCCCTTTTCAAATTCAGAGAGTTAGTTATTAAAATGTTTAACATTTTCATATTTACATTTGCCACCATTTGCAACCATTACTGCAATCTAACAACAACAACAAAAAAAATTACGGTTTGATGAATTGAGATGACATCAGTCAAGTTCCAGCACTCGCATTTGTTGTTATTGGTATAATTAATTTTATTTCACTAAAACTGTACAAGAGTCGACTTTCGCCTTTCTTATAGCATTATCTTTGTAATTGTATATTTTAATAAGGATTTAAAGTTCTTTAACTGATGATGCCAAAGTAGACTAAGGCTGGATGGACTATAGTAGATGCAGGCGAAAGTTGATGCAGAGCCAATATCTTTGTAGTGGCAAGAGCAGCAATTATGCTGTGACACTGTGAATTAGGCTTGTAGTTTGGCTCTCTTCCAATATGAAATAATTGGTTAAAGAGGAAAGTGCTGATGAAGCTGCTGCTAACGACGAGCTGTCAAGCCCCATCGAACAAAATGTAGCGGTTAAGTTTGTGACAGTGCATGGAGCCGTTCAATATTACGTGGGGCAAGTTATGTAAAAAAAAAAACAACAAAAAAACAAAAAAAAAAAAAAAAAAAAAAAAAAAAAAAAAAAAAA
>JAHWFO010059453.1:1687002-1743462 GCA_023313115.1 Rhysida immarginata
TAATAATAATAATAATAATAATAATAATAATAATAATAATAATAATTTCAATTTCAATTTCAATTTTATTTGTTTTAAGTGTGAACGAAAACAGTTGAAAATAAACCTTTAACAACGAACACACTAAAAATAACAAAATAAAATAAGACAGAAAATTTGAAGATGGATACAAGTAATCATTAACGGAGGTAAATAGAACATAAAAAACTAAACAAAGACAAAGCATAAAAGCATACAGTTAAATAAAAAATCAGTTACAGTACATGTAAAATAGACAAAGAGCTAAAAATTGCTCGTTGACATATTATCAAAGTAGTTTAAGAGTTCATTATAAAAGGCATAATAGTTAGAGTTAAAGATGTCTACAAAATCACTCAGTTTGTTATACTTTAAGAATAATCTGGTAAACGGATTAATTGAATTGTGTTTCTGAACATAGCAAATATTTTTACATCGTGTTTGATATATGGAAGCATTTAAGTTAAAAGCAATGAGAAAACTTGGGGAATCAATGATATTATGAATAGCTTTGTACAGAAAATCTAGATCATTCCTAGTTAGGAGTTGAAATAAATGAAGGCAACGAACTTCTTTAAGTATGTTGTCTATGTTAAAGTCCATAAGATGTGTAAAATGGCGTCTGAAAATAATTTTACAAAAGCGTGAAAACACACTGTGGAGTTTTTTAATATCAGTTTTTTAATATCAGTTTTTTAATAATAATAATAATTAAAAAAGAAAAAAAAAAAAAACATTCATCAAGAACTGATCCTTTGATCCTTAATTTACTGTTCTTCAATTTAACAAGCATAATTAATGAGGATTGAAATTTAGAAATTTGCACAGGGGTCCGAATAACGGAATCGTTTTTGTACCCGGGTCCGAATAACGCATGCCTTTTCTCCCCACCTCCCCTGTTTACTATTCCGACTTATATCTTAGTTTTTTTCATCTTCACTCCACTTTTTTCCTTTATATTTTCCTTATATTCAGTCTTATCTTTTCTCTCTTTCTCCCTTTTTAGTTAATTTTCGTATTTCCCTTTTTGGCTCCACTTCACTCTTCTTCCCCTCCCTCTACCCTTTTTCTCCCCTCACACATTTCTCCTTTGGCTTACTGCTTTGCCATTGAACTTTTTGACCTTGAACTCACACAGCCATCTGAATTATGAAATCAAAGATGACAGACAGATGCGGCAACTGTGAAAACGGACTGGAGAAAAATCAAAGTTTTATCTCATGCACTGGCTGTAATTCAAATTATCATCATGAATGCTCATTGTCTAAAACTACTTGGAAATCAATGGCTCACGAAAAACGTCTGGTTTGGCGTTGCAAAAAATGTAAATTGCAAAATAAAACAAGGAGTCAGGACGAAAACAAAATGACTGCCTCTATAACAATTTCAACAGATGATTCTGAAGCCAAGTATAAGAGATCTAGTAATACTCCATGTAGAAGAGTCCATTCGCCAACCGAGGGTGGTACGGAATTTATTTTACAGAATGAGCAAGTAAATATATCTGAAATTATGACTGAAAAGATAAATAAGCAGCTAACACATATATTGGGTGAACTGAAATCATTCCAATCAATTAAAGAAGATGTCGTAGCTATGAAAAACTCACTCCAATTCATATCAGATTCTTATGATGGAATTCTTAAAAGACTATTAAGTATGGATGATGTTATTACTAATTTGGGGAAGAATTTGGCAAAGTGCTTGTCTGATAACCTCAATTTGCAAAAGGAAAATGACATTCTTAAAAATCAAGTAATGTCCTTGCAACAACAAATGAATCAATTTGAACAATACTCATATAATTCAAATTTACTGATAGACGGTGTTCCGGAATCTCCAAATGAAAATCTATACGAAATTGTGGAAAAAATCTGTCATAAACTGGAGGTACCCTTTGGGAAGAATGATATAAATATCATTCACCGTGTTCAAGGTAAATCAACTAAAAAAATCGTCCAAGATCCATTATTGTGAAATTCAATAGTAAACAAGTTAAATCGGACATCATTTACAATAAGAGAAAGAAATACCGTCAATTAACAACATACGATGTGGGTATTTGTAGGGAAACCTATAACATTTTTGTAAATGAAAATTTGTCTGGTGCTCCAATGGTTCGATCTTTATGAGAAAGGATGAGAAATCTAATATTATCCAGATAAAGTCAGTTGCTGACCTGGCTTCTTTATAATTATGATTTTAGATAGGTTTGTATGATAGTTTTTTAACCATGATGTTCTTTAATGCTGATGATTTTGTTTTTAGCTCTTCAAAATATGTTGAAAATATATCTGAATTCTCTGCTTGTGTGACAAAAAATAATGATACTACTCTTTTACACTTAAATATAAGAAGTATTGCAAAAAATTTCGATAATTTCCTGGTCTTTTTGTCTTCATTAGGAACTAAAATTCATATAATTGTTCTGAGCGAAGCTTGGCTTAAGGGAATAAATCCTGATATATTTGGGATTCCTGATTATGAAATGTTTTGGGGATCCACGGACCTCAATAGAGCTAGTGGCATTGTGGTTTATACACATTTTAGTGTTTATTCTCACAAAATACTTCTAGACATCTCCTCTGCAGATTCATTATATTTGAAATGCTTTCTTCCCAATAATACAAATATTCATCTACTGTCTCTATACCGGAGTCCTTCCAAGCCTCTAATGGACTTTATAAAAGAATTTGAGGAAATTATTCCTATTTTAAGTGTTAATTCTCTTATCATTATGGGTGATCTGAATTGTGATTTGCTAAGTGATTCCTTGGAACATAATTCAATAAAAATTTTAGGTTTATTTAGAAGTAACCAGTTATTTCCTACAATTGATTTACCTACTAGAATTACGCAGGAGTCCTCCACGACACCTGATCAATGTGTTATTAGTCAATCCTTACGTAAAGTTACTGAGATTTTGTTTTCAAAAATTCAATTACTGATCATTTTCCTTTTATACTAAAAATAATGAGTAATAATAATAGTAATTTAGATGAACCACATATTTTATCTAGTATTGACTATGGTATGTTGAATACTTTGGTTTCGGATACTAACTGGGATCCACTTTATGAACTGGATGATGTAAATGCTGCGATGTCTTGGTTTATCGTACATCTCAAAAAATGTATTATTGAATCGAGCCATATAAAAATTTCCAACAGGAAAAAAGGGTTTTATAAACCGTGGATTAATTCTTCAATAATTAAATTAATGCATACAAGAGATAAAGTTTTTCGAAAAAATGCTAAAAAATTTTAATGATAACGAAAGGAGGGTCAGTTATAAGAAAGTAAGGAATGAAGCGACGAAAGAAATTAGAAAGGCGAAACTAAAATATTATCAAGAACAGCTTTTACAAGCCAATAACAATATAAAAGGTAAATGGAAGGTAATAAACAATTTAATTAATAATAAAGGTAAGAGTACTCCAAAAGTTATAAATGATAATATTGATGTTAACAAAATAAATGAGTTCTTTTCTAAAAGCTGTTGTAAGTTTGAAATCAACCAAGAGATGGATTTGTCTGGTCCAAATAACACTAATAATGAAACTTTTTTCTTCTTGACACCAGTGACAGATTGTGAGGTTGTTCGTTACATTTCTAAATTGAAACCTTCAAATAACTCCTTTTTTGACAATATTAGTGCAAAAATTTTGAAAATCATTAAGATGCTAATTGCATCTCCTCTTTCTTACTTAATAAATCTGTCATTTAATACCGGTGTTTTTCCACAATTGTTAAAATCCTCACTTATCATCCCTATTCATAAAAGTGGAGATAAGAATGATTTTGGTAACTACCGGCCTATAACCATTACATCTCCTCTCTCTAAGATCTTTGAATCAGCAATGAAACTTCGCCTTGTTGGCTATTTGGAGAAATATAAGTTAATTTCTGAAAAACAATATGGCTTTCGAAAGAATGGTGGTACTGAGCCCCTTCTTCAAATGATACTAACACAAGTAGTACAAGCTATGGATAATGGATTGAATCCGTTCATCCTATACCTGGATCTAACAAAGGCATTTGACTCTGTTCATCATAATCTTTTATTATTGAAACTACATAATGCTGGAGTTAGAGGCTTGACTAATGACTGGTTCAGATCGTATTTGCTGGAAAGACCTGTTATCACAAAACTGAATGATATAATTAGTAACTCTTTATTCCTGGAGAGAGGTGTACCTCAGGGCACCATTTTAGCTCCCATTTTGTTTAACTTTTTTATTAATAATATTTTTTATTTAAATAGTGCTGGTTCTATTTATGCATATGCGGATGATCTAGCTATTTTATATACTAATGAATATTCTGCTAATTTAACTGATGTGAAAAGTGACCTTAATTTGATATCCAAATGATTATTCGATAGTGGATTACGCCTTAACCCAAGCAAATCTAAATTCCAAATATTTTCTTATTATGATATTTATTCAAATCACAACTCTATATTCTTCCATAGTTGTTTATGTAGAAATAGCTGTACAAAAAATTGTGGTGAGATTGAAAATGTTAGTCGTTTTAATTACTTGGGTATTATAGTTGACTCTTGTCTTAGTTGGAAATATCACTGTATCTCCTTATATAAGAGACTAAAACATATTGGCTGGACATTAATACATTTAAAAATGAATCTTCCAGGGTGCCTAATGAAATTATCATACTATGCTTTCTTTTATTCCATTCTTCAATATGGAATAAAGCTATGGGGCGGCACATATAAGACTCATTTATATAAATTAAATAATTTCCATAATTACATCTTAAAGGTTGTATTTGGGCAGAAGGAATCCCTTCTTTATTTAGAATTAAGGAGAATCTATATTTACAAAGTTGCCGTATCGGTTTTAAAAGAAGAAAAACTAGCGTTGGATACTCAATTTGTTCATACCACTAGGTTTTCTTTAACACGTCCAACTATAGTACCAAAGATAATTCACACTTTCGCAGCACATCAATATTTATTTTTATCCAAAAAAATTTTCAATAACATCCCAATGGAAATAAAAAAGAATTCTATTAACGGAAACTGTAAATTGGCTATCAAAAACTGGTTAAGCACCCATATTGATATTGGTATCTTGTTTCCTTTTTCCGTTTCCTTTTCCTAAATTATATTGTTAGATACAAATTATATTGAAAATGTTTTTCTCTATTTGTTATCTATTGATTGATTTCTTTAAGAAATCCTAGTATAAGCTTTTGCTTTTTTGGATTTCTATTGTTTTTAATTTGTATATCTTAGATTTTTTATATTGTTTATACTTATCAATAGGCTTTACACTCTGCTGTATTCGCAATGTTTTGTAGGAATGATGTAAAAAACTTTAAACTTAATAAACTTAATAAAAAAAAACTAACTAATATAAAATAAATACGCCAGCACACTTTTATCTTTTTTAAAAAAAATAGATTTTTTTACTTTTTACTAGACTTTCTAAAGTGAAAGTGTGTGTTTTAAAATTTTTATTTTATATATTTTATTTTAAACAGCAACTTTAAAGCACTGTTAAGTATGGCGACAATAAAGATCTTCATGTTTCTGTCTTTGGTTTCGAAATTTTTTAAAAATAAGTGAAAGTGCGTCGACTAGCCTCGGTCTCCCTATCTAATAAATAAAATTTATTTTTGTTTCATTTTGTCACATTATTTTCACTCTAACTGCATTTTATTAGGTGGACCTATCTTTTCTTTGCAACGCACCTTAGATTCATTATTCTCCTAAATAAAGGTGGCCCAGGGGTTGCGTGATCGCCTCTGATGCCCGAGGACGCGGGTTCGTCCCCGGCCGAGGACGACGAGGATTTTTTCAGGGGGAAAATCCTGAGATCACGCACTTCCTTCGGAAGGGAAGTAAAGCCGTTGGTCCCGTGTAGTCGTTTGCCGGCTGCACATTAAAGAACCCTTGCGAGGCAAAATTTGCGGTCCCTATAACGCCGTCCTGAAATGACCATGGCAGTTGAAAAGGACGTTAATACCAAACAAACCAAACCAAGCCTAAATAAAGGGGTGAGCAAGCATTTCTAATTACATCAGAAACTTATGGCGCATTTTAAGCAAACATTGAAACAATTGAATAGGGTAAAAAATACGCTTCAAATCTTAATAATGATTAATCATCTACCCGTTATTCGGCAAGTAGTACATATAGGCATAGCAAGAGCGCTTATATTATTACTGGAAAATGTGTGGACACTGAAGCGATTTCGATGTTGCATTTCCTTGAAGAGTTATAAATTGGAAAGAGATCAATACTGGTTAGTGCGAAACTTGGCCTCAGTTGAGGCAACACTAGACAAATGGAATTCACGTGGAATAACCTTGCTATAATATAAATACTATTATATAATATAATAGTTATAGAATAGGCGACAGATAACCGAAAAACAAAGTTTTTTGCAAAGAAACGTATTCTCTAGAAAGGAGACTTTCTAATAAATTAAACGAGTATTAAAAGACAAACACAAAAATAAGAAAAAAAAGAGGTATTTTATGACACCTTTTAAATATACAGGATTTAGCAATCCAGTAAAGACTGAAACCCAACGTGAGTCGAAATCAATGTACGAGAAACAAATGAAAACGAAAAGAAAATTATACTGTACAAATAGTATAATGCCAAAAAACTATATACAACGGTAGTAACAAACTAAATAAGAACAAAAACCACAATGATGGCTCATTTGTGAAATTGTGGTTTCTGTTCTTATTCAGCTTGTTACCATTCTCTTTTTATTAAAAGTTTCAGTTGCACAAGACGATAATATAACATATATGATTTAAAGTTATTATTTGTTTACGTGTATTTTAAGTGCTTCTTATAAATTATTTTCAAAGTCTTAATTTCAAATTTAAAGTGATTTTTATTCAATTTGATATACTGAGGAAAAGTCAATATTCCTCTAGATAGGTGATAGTCCACTAGTGTCCAAAATTAATTGGCAAAAGTTAAAATCAAGAATTTCCGATAACTACACTAAGTAGTACACACGTTATTACAGCTAAATATACACAATGAAAAAAAACAGCACTCTTCATTTTCGTATTTCAGATTCCTCAAAGTTGGGAAGTCCAAAAGTAAGCCAGGAAGTAGAGTATTTGTAAAAAGGCGGATCTCTATCCAACATAGAAAAGATGGGCGTGTCAATTATTAATCATTGTTACAATAAAGAATTCATAACAATTGAATTGGGCATTTAAGTTACACACGCTCATTCTTTCTTGCCTTAGACAGATATAGCATGGAATGTTAATGATTCCTAACTGTTTTGCAGGTTTAATACGGTTACAAGGTTGTCAAGAAGAACAATAGATTTTATTTTTAGCCCTTTCAAGTGTAGTGAGAGAGATGTGACTTCATAGGAATTGCTCTTCTCAAGGGATCCTAAACATATTCTATAGGAATCAGATCCGTAGAATTTGCCGACCACTTTATCCTCTGAATATTCTCACTTTCAAGCCATTTCCCATTCAGTCCTATGTCAACGATCGTTATCGTGCTTAAGAAAAGAAGCTGGAGACCAAAATCACCTCTCAGCAAACCGCGTCTCAGTATCAAACCGCGTCTCAGTATCAAAGGTGAGTAGCAGCAAAAAACGATATTCACGACGACATAAACTGCGTATCACGCCTCAGAAGTTGCTGTTTGGCCACATCCGCCACATCGAACCGCCATTTGTTCTCGTTCGCTTTATCCACCTTTTTACTTTCGATTTCACGGGCGCCATCTTTAAGTTTCGAATGCGTCCGCCATTACAACATGCCCCTGAGCGTAGCCACCATATATTTTTACACATACGGTAGCTACGTTCTGAGCTCTCGGGTCTTTCGATTCCTCTCATCCACTCTTAAATTTTAGCATTACTGCCTATAATGTCGCATCGTTAATTAAAGATACCTAAAAATCGGATATTGTGTACAACATTCCTGCTCTAATTTTAATATTTACGGCAAGTGATGAACATGAGTTACATGTTTATGTCGAGTTGCGATTGCATTCTTTAGTCTATTTTCAACGCCATTGTATAGGCAGCATGATGGTGAAAAAAAAAGGGCCAGCATTTGAACAGGGTGATTCAGTCAATTTCTGACCATTTCACTCGAATGATGTGCATTAGGGATAAACAATTGAAAGAATGAGTGCCATATCGAATTTCTAAATAGTTGGAGTTTGTATTGTTGCAACGGCGCTGCATGAAAATCGTTTGTTGAAAAATGGCGCCCGCTTTATCAACAGAGCAGAAATGCAAGGTTGTCGAATGGTATTTCGAGACAAAATCACCTGTAACCGTGCAAAGAAAGTTCCGGAAGGAGTATAAGTGTCGAGACGCACCAGGCAGGCAAGCAATCATGGATTTTGTCAAGCAATTTCGTGCCATTGGATGTGTTAAAGGCAAGAAAAAAGGCGGGAGCGAAGCTTGTGTTCGAACGGCCGAAGTTGTCGAAAATGTTCGCACAAGGTTGGTCGATTCGGGGGTGGCTTTCTTTGGACCCCTACGAGTCCTGACCTAAACCCATGTGATTTTTATCCCTGAGGGTTCCTTAAAGACAGTGTGTTCACTACAGCACCAAGAACCCTAGACTAGCTGCGACAAAGCATCGTCGACTGCTGCACCCTTGTGGATGCAGAAATCCTGGATAGAGTTATGAACAACTTCACCATTCGGATGCGAGCAGTTCAAAACGTTCTTGGTGGCCACATTGAGCATATCATCAAGAATTTTCCACGGGAATAAAAACTCCGAACTGCCTAAAATATCATACTGAAATGCTAAGTTTGTAAACATTAATGGGTCAATAAATCATAGTACTGAAATGGTCAGAAATTGACTGAATCACCCTGTAAAAATGTCTTTATTCGCTTACTTTAAAACCTGTTCATAATTATATTTCAGATTATGAACATAAATTAATTCTTCAGAATGTTTGATGTGAAGTGCGCACCTGTTTCATATTTCGACATTTACAATTATTTTATTGAATTTTATATTGAAAGGAATTTTTATATCAGTGGTGTAGAAAAGCAATGCATTTAAACGTTTCCATTCCAAAATAATATGAAACGTGCACATGTAGTGCTGCAGACTGAGCAATTCAATACTGAGATTTTTTTTCCCTTCCGGCCAGCGAGGTCATGTGATTCTATAGAGCCAATGGTAGATGTTGTTAAGAAAAAGTCCGTCTCAAAAGTGAGTAGCTGTAAACCGGTCTCAGATAGAAATGGTGAATAGCAGCAAAAAATCTGAACCTAGTATCACTTGATACGCAGTTTTCAGCGACGCAGTTTGAGACGCGGTTTGCTACTAGGTCGTGAATACGGCCGTTAGATCTTTATCCTTATATGTTGGAACAGTTAGAATACATCCTAGAAACAAGTGGAATCGTTAATGTTCATCCTTCATGTTAAAATCTCATACCATGAGTTTTTAGACCTTTTCCACATGTGAATATATTAAGGATCAGTATTTAAGATGTAATTTTGACTATTCAATGAAGCAAAACATGCCCATTAATCTTGAGTTTAAGCATGAAGCCGTTTGTGCCGATTTAGACATTCGAATGTATTTAAAAGAGAGGAGTTGAAAGTGACGCACATCATTAATTTTCTTGAATAGAGACCTTTCATTATGTTATTTGTATTCCGTTTGACTTGATATCGAAGTTCCAGAGCTTCAGAAAGAGATTCCTGGCTGTTAATTCGTATTGCGTCGAGCAGTTGAAATCAAAGAACGGTCATCTCAATTTGTTAAGCTCTTGGGCGTTTAAAGATGCCCAGCCACTCTGGTTATCAATTTTCTGGAATTGTTTTCATTGAAATGAGACAGTTTGCATGCAATCATTTAGCCATCTCACTACTTCAGCTTCTTACTGCCCTGCTTCCATTTTTCCAATTGCTCTCCGCTTTAAAGTGTCTTTCAACCGATGATGAATAGCAATTACTCAAATGAAGTTAAAATGAAATATTTATTAATCTACCTTGAGAGCAAGCATTTAAATGATCGCTTGCCTTAGAAGGATGACGTTAATGTTTTCCTTTACGACCTTACGGCGAAGTACTAAAACGGGCTAATTTTGAATGAATGTTATACATGTTTCCCTTTTAATTTCTTTAGTAGTTCTTGATTCTTTTTATATTTTGGACATCAGCGTAGAAAGATGAACAAATAATAATGTTCTAAAATCTAATTCTAATAACTACATTTTTGATTTTTAAAAAATGATATGCTTAACGCGTCATTTTATCGAAATTTGCCAAATTTTCTCGGATTGGTAGACAAAGAGAAAACAAAAGTCCTACAAAATATACCAGAGGTTTTCAGAGAACTTATTTTTTGCATGGCCACACGCATGTTTGTTCGTAACAGCCTCTGTGCTTTTCTGCATTAAATTATTATTTATGAACAATTATTCTGTATTAATTATTTCTGCATACAATATTACTGATGCTGGCCACAACAAATTGTCCTTCGCGGCCACATTTGAGAACTCCTGTTATGGATAATGTATGTATTGAAATAGCACTGTAGTTTCATATTTGTTTATTTATTTTACGAATAAAACTTAGAAATAATTCTATGTGGTTGCAGCACCAAATATTGTTATATTTGGAATGTGTCCCGAAACGTTCTGTATTTTCTGCTGCTATTAAATTGACGCTTTTAAATTTCGATGCTCGATATATAATAGGGTGCTTTCTTGTTTGGAGCCTAACAAATGATTAACTTTAGATCATTTAAAAATAATTTTAGTTTGGAAGTTAATCCCTAGAAAATATCTTGATAACCATAGAAGTAGGAATTAACTTTCACTGGGTTTTCCCTTCATTTCTTATGAAAGAATTACTTCCGCTTATATGAAAGTAATCAATCTCTTCGTAAACTTAAAATTATTGATCTAATGATATAGCATAAAAAAATGGAATATTCACGAGTAGGTAGATCCTTATTAGAACTATTAGTTAAACATCGATAAAAAGTTATATTTAGATAGGGTTAATATATTCAACGTAAGTTGAGTATCTATAGATGAACATACAAATGAAATTTAACCGCTTAAAGAAAGAAAATTAGGACAATTTATAAATACGTGATGTAATGAATAGATCCTACAAGTCTAAAACAGGCAAAATTCTGACAGTCTCAGATTCATGAAAAGTCCAGAGACAAATTAAAAAATAAACAAGGTAAAATTAGGAAAACTAATTGGAATAATTAGCTAATGAAATATTCTATTTTTCGTTTTGTTAATTTAGAGGCGAAGTTAATCAATAAATATTGTAAATGCATTCCATAATTATTTTCAGTGTTGTTAATTAATATACATTACGTAATAAATTCATATTTACCCAAGGCGGATCGCATTTATATGAAGATGAAGCAATTTAAAAAAGAGGGATGCAAAAAAAAAAAAAATTTCTTAGAAAATTCCTTGAAATATTTCTTAATTTTTTGGAAGTCGTTTCTTTCTTTCCCGTACAGAAAATTTTGTTTTTCCAGATAACAGAATAATGGAGTGGAATACCCGCGAGGACAGCAGAATATTAATAATCAAAATGTATCCAAAATGTAACAGTTAAATAAAAAGTTACGATTGACTATTCATGATTTTTAATTTGATAAAAATAGATCGTGCCAATCGACATACTTAAAAAAAAATACAAAAAACAGACAAACTTATCAATGCATTTTTAATAATTCATACTTTATTTATACAGTTAATAAACGCTAATCATAGAATTCAAATTCCGTCACAGAAATAAATGAGATTATTTTGAAGAAAAAAAATAAAATAAAAAAGGAACTAGCGGGGATCCATGCGATTTCTTTAAACTATCTTAAAACTAAATGTTCTGTCAACATTATAATTTCGGAAGTATATCAATGTTAATAAGGACTTCTAAGTATGACTAATCTGTTTGAGTGTTTAATGAAAAAAAGTCACTTTAAAAAATTCTAAAATACACTTAAGACTTTTCGACTGATGGACGCATTTTAAGTATATACGAAATTTTTACTAATTTAAAATTTTTAAACAAATTTCAACATCTTTTATTTTTAACAAATTTACTTTTTTTTAATAATATATTATCTATTAATTTAGTTGAATATGATAAAGATCACTTATCGGCATTTTATCATTAATAAAGCATTGCCATATTTTAATTTGGAATTTTTGTAACAATATTATGAGAGAGTGAGAATTTAGTTAGAATTTAAAAAGAAAATTCCCCGTTTAAAAATTGACGGAAAACAAATAATAAGTGCGACCCAGGATTTTCTGCTTGGAGTCATGATCAAGGAAAATCGTATTCTGATCAGACCTGATTCTGATAGTCCACTCCTGCTTTTCAGATGGTGGAGAAAAATCCGCACATGTACGTGACTGATTTGTATTTAAATGCTCGCATCAATTTTTATCTTCTCATATAAATATATACCTTCTTTTGTTATTTTTTTTTAAATATTCCTTATTTGAGTGTATAACCTTCCAAGCAGAATTGTATACACTTTTTCACTTAAATTATTCGCCACTGCCAATGATTGGAGAGATGATTTGTAAAATTTTTATTGGATATTTTAAATTTTCAAATTTCAAAAATTTTCATTACCAACTACTTCAAAAATATCTTTAAAGTTGCGTTTATGATTGTCATATTTGTTATGATTTTAATAATTATTATAATTTTAATAATAATAATAATAATAATAATAATAATAATAATAATAATAATAATTTGTATATCAGGTGGTCATTAGACGCATCTGATCCCAACAGACCGAGGTCCAAAGCGGGAAAGAATAAATAAAAAGAAGACAACTAAAAATATTTAACTAAAGAGACGAATAGGCTTATTAAAAATATCTGCCATAGAAAAAATCTTATTTACAATATCTATTAGTTTAAAAGCAGGATCCAAATTAATTAAATTAGTACGCCGTTGTCCAGTAAATACCAAGGTCTGCAGGCTTATAATAGTAATAATAATAGCAACCCCCCCCCCCCCTCCGCTCCAGTAAAGTAAAGAAAATAGCAAAAGCCTGAGTTTAAGGAAAATGGTCCTTAAATCCGGCTCAAATTTCATAGGTATTTAAAAAAAAAATTACAAGGTCTGCCTACAGCAGGATCGCCATGGAAAAATTCGGATTCCGACGCTACCTCTTTACTACGACCCCTACAAACAGGCGAAACATGCCCCGCTTCCTTCCTTAGTTGCGGTTCTCCCTTCCAAAAATATTCGTTAATTTTTGGAAGGGAGGACCTTCGTCATTTCAATTGTTAAACTCGTAACGAAAACTAGTGAACAAAATAAATTTAAAATTAATTAACATTCGCACAGGCCTGCCATTTTGTCATGAAAAGAAAAATAAAATGAAAAAAAAAATTTTTTTAGAGGGAGAGGGCTTTGGAGGATGGGCTTCATAAAAAACTTTTTCAACTCAAAATGGGCTCCTCAACTTAATGTTTATCTCTAAAAAGGCTTAACCATTTTTCATAAAAAATACATGCACATCAATGCAAAGTTGTATTTATAATTTATTAAAAAAAACAAACAAACAATTTTTATGTTGAGGAGAGGGCTTTTATTTTGGTGGTGGGGGAGGACGCATTAATAACTCCAAAATGGCTAGTCAGAGCCAAACAATTTATTTACAAAAAATTATTCGTCTCAATGTGAGAAGTTCGCACCTGTCGAATTTATTAAGTTTTGGTTGGCTATAGTCATGGTAGAGTTTCATGTACCCTCTAACAGAATATTTATTAAGTAGCGAAAGAATGGAGCTACTTATTGTTTTCACAATGTCCGTCTGTCTGTCCGTCCGTCCCCTACATTATTTCCGCATTTTTTGAGGTAGAAGGCTGAAATTCGGAATGTAGCTTACTATGGGCATGTGCACATTTATTATTTAGTTTGGTTTTGATTGGCCCAATGGGGTCGGAGTTTCGGGGGCGGAAATTAGAGGGGACCAAAAGGTCTACGCGTATTTATGCATATAAAGGAGTATGCAAGGCAATTTTATGCATCACTGTAAAGTTTGGGCCAAATTGTCCCAATAGGGTCGGAGTTGTGGGGGGTGGCAGTCACTTGGTCTTTATAACTAAGGCAACGATCGGAAATGATGAGGAATGAAAGAAGAGAGGTCTTTTTCATTTTCTAAATACTACGCTCGAGAAAATAAATTTTTCGATTAAAAAAATGGGGGAGGAGTGGTTAAAAGTAGATGACCTCAGCGCATCCGCTACTTTCCTATACCTTCCTCGAGAGGATTAATTTCTTGTTTAATTTGGTTCTGTTATTTGTCGGTTCAAAGGAGTTAGCTGCACAAAATTGATCACATACATACAGACAAATTTTTTTTCTTCAAAATTTCAACGTATCTTCACGAATCGTGAGTTTTTCAGTCGATATTAGAAGGAAAAAATTGAGTTAGCGAAACGAATACATAGGTCATCACTTTAGTGAACGGTCGGTCAAAAATGAATGAAAACAGTTTATTCGAATCGACGTGTTGATGTAAGATTGTAAGTGTTGCTATTAAGAGGAGTTTTCCTTCTTTTATGAATTTATGTAATTCCTACAGATTAAAAACAACAATAAAATTGCCCACATACAAACAATTCGCCCATGAGTAAGAATTTCTGAAGTGGGCCCCTCAAAAACAAACATGTGAAATTTAAAACTTTTACAGTGTATTATAATAATAATATTTAATAATAATAATATTTATTTATTTCACACTAAAATAGAAGATAAATACATACAAAAAAAAGCAAATTACATAGCAATTATTTATTTCATACATTTATAATTTGATAGTACTTAATGGAGTATTAATATTCCCAAAATATTTTTGAAAAATTTCTATTTGTTAAAAAGTTATAAACAAATACATATTTTTTTGTAATTTTTGTTTAAAAAGTCATATATCAAGCTAATTTCTTCAATTCTCTTTGAAATTTTAAATATAACAGATAAAAATTATATATTTCATAATAAAACAAAAGAATGAGAAAAACATTTTTATGTAAAAAATAAATAAATTTTTAATAAAAAAATGAATATTTTTTAATGTTTTCAATCGATTCCAACAATTTTGAAAAAACAAATTGAATCTGTATTTATTAACGATTTAGAATTTCAAAAAATTTTTTGATGATCTTTGTTATACGCTTTTATTTAGCTTGCTTTTCTGCGTCTGTGTCCGGGTTAAACCAACTTCTCGACGAGCTAGAGAACTGAAACTTGATACACATACACAGGATTGACAACAATACATTTAAAAAATTCACTGGTTCATATTCTAATGGTACTAATTCATTACTACGAATTGACCAATTAACCAACAAACAATTCGTTATGATGACGAGAGTTAAATGTACCCATTGTTTATTGTTGCTAAACAAGAATAAAAGTGTGGTTTGAAAAAAAAAAAAAAAAGAAACAAACCTTTTTTTCCCTCTTATCTTGTTTTTACGTGAATGCCATCACTTTTTGTTCAGCTATTCAATCGACCACTGGGCTGCTAAGCAAGTAACTCTTCATCCTTATGCAATTTATTACAACAAAATAATGAAATAAATAAAAATTTCGTAATAGTATCGGAAAAGTTACAACATGATTCTGTGGCAGTAAATTTATTCAATTGCAAATTAGTTCATTATTTTAAAGATATTTGAGCCTACAAAATGTTAACAAAATATAGCTACTATTCCCCCCCCCCCTTGGGGGGCAAACAACGCTTTTATTCTTGTTTAGCAACAATAAACAACGGATACATTTAATCCTCGTCGTAACGAATTGTTTGTTGTGGTAATTGGACAATTCATAGTAAGAATTAGTACCATCAGAACACGAACCAGTGAGCCGATTTGAAAATTTTTCTTAACATGCATTGTCGTCGGTCCTGTGTACGTGTATCAAGTTTCAGCTCTCTAGCTTGTCGGGAAGTTGGTTAATTATTGATTACAAGATTTGACCCGGACACGCAAACGCGGACACTCACACCCACACGCAGAAAAACAAGCTATAAGGAGAGAGAGTGTATAACAAAGATCACCAAATGTTTTTTTCAAATTCTAAATCGTTACTAAATACAGATTCACAGATTCAATATGTTTTTTCAAATTTGTTGAAATCGATTGAGAAGATTAAAAAATATTCATTTTTTTTTTTTTTTATTAAAATTTTTTTTTTTTTTAACACGAAAAATTTTTTTCTCATTCTTTTATGTTTTGTTCTGAAATATATACTTTTTGTTTGTTCACTTTAAAATTTCAAAGAGATTTGAAAAAATTGGCTTGAGATATGACTTTTTAAACAAAAAGTACCAAAAATATATACTTGTTTATAACTTTTTAAAAAAATGGAAATTTTTCAAAAATATTTTGGGAATTTTAATACTCCATTAAGCATTACCAATTTAAAATGAAAGTTTTAAATTTCACGACATGTTTGTTTTTGAGGGGCCCACTTCAGGAATTCTTCCCCCCATATATTGTACGAATCCATTTATCACCAACCCAACCCACATTACTCCTTTTCCAATAGGCCAATCCTGTGCAACCTACAATAATGTAGGTTTTGCCTACATACCAAATACATACTTATGAACTAGATGAACTAGATCAATTCCCTTAATTTCGACCCCGAATATAGTGGGTCATGGTTAGAGTAATGGATATGCCAAATTTCAACCTTTTACATCAAAGGATGTCGAAAATATGACGAAGAGAGAGACGAAAATGGTAAAACCAGTAAGTAGCTCTTAGCTCTATAGTTCCACTACTTAATAATTGTTATACTGGAAAAAAATTTATGACAAATTTTGTTTTAGATGTCATATTTATCTATTTTTATCTATTAAACTCAGGGGTAATTGCATTAGTTGAATGAAGTGATCATCCACAGCCGACATGTTGGCTACTTGCTATAATTTCAGGGTCTGAAAAAGTGAATTTGAGCTCACTTTTTATTTTGAGGAGTGAGGAATAAAAATTAAAATAGTGATTTGGCCTTCAGTGTTAACACAGTTTATTATTTTCTAATTTTTTGCACCAAGGCTTTCCTCTAAACGTTTTTTTCTTGTTTCCTCACCAGATGTTAATATTACTGCTCAGATGCACGACGCATATCTCTAAAACTCCGAGATATAATTAATTTCCGCATTTATTAATCATTTATTAATCAAAATTATCTATTCTAATCAAATACAACAAAATATAATCCCGAGAGTACAAAACAGATAACGATTACCAATCAGAATAAAATAGGTAGAGAGAGAAAGGAAATTATGTCCATCAAAAAAAAGATCTTATTCTTACCTTTCTTCTCCTTCATATATAGAAACCTACATTATGTTCTAGCAATAAAAAAATGCACTGGAGGGAGAATTAGAACTGAGCTTAGGAAAATCGATATTTATGCTCCACATTATAACAGTTGATAAGTAGAGATGGCAGTTTTATAATAGGCTTCCTTCAGTATTTCAGCAGACTAAATTAGAAAGGGTGGACAATTGCCTGTTTAAACTAAATTTCCTTAATTTATTTCACATACCTGGAGTTCGTCGAGCATCTTCGTGATATCTATAGTAAATGAATAAGGGTCCAAAGAGATGCGGTAGAAACCTTTTATTGGCAAATTTTATTCATTTACTTAATTTATTGCTTAAAATTATCAAGCTTTTCTGCCAACTTTTAAATTTTATTTCCTATGTAACCCCCCCCCCCTCCCTCGTAGGAACTCCCTGGCGCTGAATAACACGAATTACCTTGGAAAAATATGCTTTCAAAGAATTCTGCAACTTTCTGTTTTTCCGCTGCGAGAACTTCCTATCAATACTCTGCATCTATCGGGAGTTCATTAACATAAGCGTTAACATTATTAAAATAAAAAAAAATAATAAAATAATAATAAAATAATAATAAAAAATAAAATTAATGTACTATGATCTCAACATAGGATAATTTCACAAAAATGATAAAGAAAGTACGGGGATCCCTATATTCTAGCAGTTCAACAAGTGGTCGCGAAGAGTGGAATTCTGGTGACGTCAGTGGGGAATCCCCGACATGGAGGCGCGATTCGCGGCTTTTAAAGAGCGTTGCCGCTTTCCTATCCTCGTCATTCTCGGTTTATCACTGAACCAAGTCTCCCACTATAGTGGTAAGAGAACACACACACAGATATATACGTGCAATGGTAGAGGCAGCGCTTCCGAGTGAGGCCCTTATTTGGATCTCTTTAGCAATTCTCGTGTACTTCATCCAGGGATATCTCGTACTGAGATTGCACCAGCTCGGATTATATTTAACTCGGAAAATACGAGGACTAGTGGACGATGAATACTATTACAACTCTAAAAAGCGGGATGAAAAGAAAGTTGAAAGCATTAATGTGTAAGTACATATTATTATTATTATTATCATCACCAATGAAAGAGGCATTAGAATAAAAAAGGAAAATTTTAATGAGTTTTATTATAATATATTTTAAGATGCAGAAACAAAAGTAAACTTATAAAAATTAAGATGAAAAAAGGATCCTTCACTGAAAGTGAAACTGCTATTTTTGTCCTAGACTCTTGATCTTGTCCATAGCAACCGATATTGATTTGTTTTCAGATGAAAAGTGAAAGTTGCTTTATTCACATTTTTGTCTTGCCAAGAAACTGATATTTTTTTAGCAATAAGCTTCAATGGTATTGGGGGGGTGGGTCGAATTTGAGGTATAAGTTACAAATTTGTTTTTTTTTTAAGATTGAATTATTGAATTGCATAAAATATTATTTGGAATCACTAAATATATGCCAATTCACAATGCCAGTTTAACGATTCATTTGTTCAGTTACGAATAATATAAAATACGTATTCTTATGCAAAAGTGATGCATGCATTAAAAGTAAAATTATTATAAAGTATTTTCTTAATAAAATATATATTAATAAAACTGATCATACATTTGCTTTAAACGAGAAGGAAATGGGGGAGAATTAATAAATTAAAGCAATCAGAAAAGCTGAACAGTCAATTGTGTTTTTATAAATCTAAAAAGAATGGCTTTCGTTTTCAAATTTTCAGAGAAATTCATAATAATCATTGTAAAATGAAATTAAAAACGGCCTTTTTATTATCAATGAATAACTAAACTTGTAATGAGAAGCATCTGTACAGTCTTGCCCATGAAAAAATAAACTCTTCTCAATTAAATATTCAAATTTTCATACTCGATAGCCAAAGTCTAAATTACTTTGAAGTAACTGTGCAATTTTGAGATAGCCAAAGTCCGGGAATCACGATGGACTTGTATTTGAGATAACATCAAACGGACAAACCGTGTGGCCAGGAATAGATGAGAATACTTTAACCTAACCTATAGTGTAAAATGATAATCAAACGATATTAGAAATTGAAATGAATATTGAATAAGAAGCAGCAGAAAAGGGGATCGAATGTTAAAGGAAATAATGAACGTTCCCAGCCATTTGATAGAGACAGGGCCGGCTCAAGATTTGCTAGCGCCCTGGACCAAGCTGAACTTCTGGCTCCCTTTTGCGCCCTTTTCACCCTACTAACTACATGGCGCGCCCCGGGCAACTGTACGAGTTGCCGGTACCTTGAGCCGGCCCTGTATAGAGACTTCTAAATCCAAAGATGAATTTTTTTTAATACAGACATTCCTTACTTGTTATCCAGCAAATCCTTTTTGTTATGTTTCAAAATAATTTTTAAAGATTTATATAAGTTTTGCAAAATAGAATAAGTGCACAGTTTCTAAGATAGTATTCTCATTTAATTTAAAACTGATACGTAGTTATTACTTACTGTTCACATAGTTTAACGACTGGGTCATTAAGGCGGGACTTATTCTTGTGTAAGGAATGCCTATATATTAATTTGTTGCAAATATTTATAACAAATAGTAATAATTTTTATTTTTTTTCATCATCAATTTTTCTTCTTAATTATGGAATTTGATTAAGCAAACTGATCTCCAAATTAAGGCAAGATACTAGCGACTATCGATAATTAAATATACTGCAGTTGCATATTTGAAAAAAGCTTTAAACTTAATTCAAAACAAATTAATGAGTATTTTAATGCTAATGGCATTAATTACAATTTGAACAAAAGATATTGACTCTACTAGATAAAAGGAAAATTTCTTTTTCCGAGATTTGAATTCCAGGTTTGATGATTGGTCGACGAAGCAGGAAGTAGTTCATCCATATTTAAGACCTTGAAATTTATTGTATATTATTAATTTTAATATACTGTTTCAAACATGTTAAAAAAAAGGCGCAGAAAATGTATAGTTTATTATCGCTTCATATTCAAGATATTTTGGGTATTAACAATCTATGCTGATAATGGTCAAAATCGAAAGTTTACAACAACTTGCAGTATTGTTATCAGAAAATGTCTGCTGTTCGAACACTAAAACATACAAACGTTTCTTTAATTATTGTTTTATTTTTTTCAATAATTAAATAAATTCTATGGCATTTTCCGTCAAATCTGGTTTTCCCCTTTTCCCTCTTTTATTTTGTTTTTAACAGCTCAACGTTTTCACTTTCTTTTTCCTAATGCAGCCATGAATAAACTATTGTTAAAATAATATTATTATACGAGATAAATGATATTCTTTATGAATTTCTCTTCCTCACTTCAGTTTTTCCCCGTTAATTATTACAATAAATAGAAACTTCCTTCTTCAGTCATCTTTAGTTTTGTTCTCATTAAATAGGGAGTTGCTGACATTTACACTACGCACAATGGCCAATAAAACTTTTTAGCTTAAAGTAGAGTTTGTATCAAATAATCATAGGGATTTTGCTAACAATGGCGTATAATAATCGTCATTGCATCATGGCTTATAACAATTTGTTCTATAAATTTTTGAATAGGGCAAATTTTATTCATATATACGATTAGATGATTTTTCATGATTATATACATGATTTCAGTTGAATTTTAAAATACCCGTGAAAAATAAATTGACATACAACTAATTGTATCAACCTATTGAGGAACTGCGGTTGACTTCCAACTGGCGAGATCGTCCACAAGACAGGGTTAATTAATTTTGTTAGCAAGGAAAAAAGGAAATATGAAAACTTAAAACGTCAACAAACGTCAACTCAAAGAGAAGATAAGAAACTGAAGAAAATTTTGCAAGTGCATATCATAATTATAATGTAGAAAAGGGAAGGATGTATCCCGCGATTTGGACTCGAACATCAAGTAAAGAGATTCCAAATTTCAAGATACTTATTAAAATATAACACCAAGATAAATCTTAAATCACTGTACCTTAAGTTGGATATGCAAAATCTTACATAAAAAGATTATTAAAATGCAATTTTAAACATTTTTGCCAAAGAATGCGATAAAGTTGATGCTATCAAAGTTTCTACCGACTGTTCAAAAATGTAGAGACTATTGAAAAGTCATCAAGTTACAACTACAAGTTGTAATCCTTTAAAGGAATAATGTTTTGGTTTTACTAATTTTTCTTTTGGTGCAAGATTGTAAAAACCTATGGTTACTTATTGTATAAGTAAAGGACTACCTGATGTAATCTTAATATTATCGAAGATAAGTACGTAATTTTCTGCTTATAAGAAACAAGTCAAACGAGTTTAAGCAAGCAGTAGTAAATGGTAACTCAAATCTTAATATCCGGGAGATGACTCAAGGATAACGGGTCTTTATTAATACGGGAAAAATGAAATCTTGGCTTAGCTGGATTCGCGGTCACCAGAAGAACTTTCTATAATGGATTGGAAATAATCGTTAATTGCTAAAGCCTTGTACACTAACTTTGCATAATGAATACGAATTCATATCCAGATTAAAAGCTGTTCCTGCCATTAAAATTTTAGGAAGCCATGGAGCGACTTTGAATCAAAATTCGAACCTTACTAATTTTTTGTATCACGAATAACGAGTACAAAAAAAAATTAAACTGCGACATAAAAGTCAATATGTAATGTTCAAATTGTAAGGAATTATTTAAATAAACATCCGAAGATTAAGTCCAATTTTTATTAATCAATTAACAAATTATTGTATGTAGTAACCTAAAATGACGTTTTTCCGAATTTTTTTCTCGTATCAGTTATATTTCAAACCTTAATTGCAGATATCTATGAAGTATTATTGCATTAATTCTTAAGTTTGATGTTAATTTACTTCTCATTTCTTATTTAAAATTTTTCTTTGTTCTTTAACAGGGCCTTGGATTGTGTAGTCACTCAAGCCTTAGGATGGCTGGCGTTTATTCTCCTGTTTCGAAGCATCATATTCAACCCTTTTGTCTTAATGAATGGATCCCTTTCCCGTCTGGTCTTTCTCTGTTTATGTTTTCATACAGGAAAATTGGCATTCAAAGCATATGAAACCATTTTGGTTCAACTTTATTTAGCCAAAGGATTTTATTATATCGTTCACCTGTGCACCTTTATCATATTCATCATGACAAAAACAAATTCGTTGCTTGGATTGTTGGCAATTATGTGCGAAATCAGTGATGTCCACCAAACTCTTCGAACTTTATTAAAAATAAGCCGAGTTCCTCGTTTCAGAACTTGTTTCCTCTTCAATTCGGTTTTAGGTGTGATAGTAACTATAGCCTTCCGTGGGGTTATACCTGTCATTGGTTTATGCATTTCTATAAGCCACGCCAATCCCATGCAACTCAACAAGACCGATATCATAGTGTTTTTTTTCTATTTAACTGTTTTACTTTCAATCAATATATGGTTTATTATCTACAGCCTCTTAAAACTGCAAGAAGTCATCTTGATACGTCGCTTGTTTCATTTGACAACGAGAAATTTGCATACAAAAATCGATACAGAAAAAAGGACTACTCCAGAAGATATCAGGATGCCTGATTTTCCCTATTGGAATGTATGTCATGTTATTCATACTATAAAAAACTTTATACCCAAAAAATCCACACTAAAAAGTATCAACGTTTCTTCCTATTACGATCAAAACTTAAAAAATGAGTTTATTAGTAGAGACTCCAAAAACGTACCTATACAATTATAGCATTCAGTGCTGCTTATTTCTTATTAAAATTCGTGAACTGATGGTAAAAAGCAAATAATATAATACACGGAAATCATTTTGAGCATCTGCCCCAGTATTATATGCTGTATCTAAATCTTGTCTATCTAAGCCACTCAATAAAACTCAAATATACATATCTTTCTCAGATATTAATATTAATTATTTCAAAATAACTTAAGTAATGAAAATAAGTGTTATTCACTTTTTAATAAGTCTGATTAGAGTTTTTAAATTTATATTTCCTTTTTATTTATAACAATTTTTTTTGTATATGAAACGCTAGATCTCTACAGCAACTCTTATTTCAAGGGGAACTGATAACAGTGCTTCCGTGTATGAAAGTTTTGTGATTAAACCAAACAACTTAAGAACACAACTATAAAACAGTCCTCCTAGTCCTAACTTCATTAAAGCATTAAATTTTAAACCAAACAGCAATTTTGGAGTAACTAGTCCTAACTTGAGTAAAGCGTTTAAAATTAAATTAAGCAACTTAATAATTTCGACTAGTCTTAACGAACTCTTTACTAGTCTTAACCAGTAAATATTTAAATGAAAACCAAGCGATTGCCAATAAATAAGCACATCTTCCAAATCTTAAAAAAAATTAAAAATTGCTAATGTATACCGCCATGGGCGTTTGAATTGTGGTTTAATAAATCGTGCAATCAAAGATTCGCTGAGCCCACATTCCTTAGAATAAATTTATTTAAAATCTTCCTACCTTGACAGATTTAGAACAAAGAGTTTTCCCTATCTTATTTACCATTTCGGCAAGAGATAGCCTTTGCGCGATATTAACATTATCTCGCCTACATTTTTTGAGGTTTATATAAAGTTAAAGCAACTTTAATGAAGAATTGATGCAAATAGGATCAATGCTGGAATTCCATCTGACCTTAAATAACTGGAATTTCCTTTGATTCTAATACTGCGCCCCTTAATGTCGTTTATGAAAAACCTAATTGCCGGTTCTAGTTCCTAGTATTAAAGAAGATTAAAATCGCAAAAAAAAAACAAACCCCAAAGAAGCCAAAGAAGATGTAACTAGTTTAAAGGGCAAAGATGTCTTAGAGTAATTTGCTGGCTCTAAAAGTAATATCTTTCAAAGCCAATATAAAAACATTTTTTTTGTAAAAAGTTTCTGCTTGTATATAATAATGTTTCTGAAAAATATAATTTAACGATTCTATACAACATGTAAATATTATTTTGTATGTAATGTATGTTTGTAAATAAAT
Source organism: Rhysida immarginata (assembly GCA_023313115.1). Lineage (NCBI taxonomy): Eukaryota > Metazoa > Arthropoda > Chilopoda > Scolopendromorpha > Scolopendridae > Rhysida > Rhysida immarginata. The sequence continues at coordinate 1,711,349 of JAHWFO010059453.1, forward strand.
TATTTCTTCAACATAAGTGATGAAGATTTGTTCAGTTTCATCTAAAAGATTATTATTATTATTATTAGATATTGGATCTTTTATTTGGATATATGATTTTTAATAACCTTAAATAGACATATGAAGTCTTATTTCATTTTTAATGTTCTATGAAATTCCAATCAATTAACACATTTTTAATGCATTATATGATACATTATATTACATTATAATATAAATCAAATATGCATATACTTCAAAGTCATAATTATTTGACATTTGTAAGTTAATGTTGGATTCAGATTTTCCTCTTCTATTTATGCGCCGATTTTATTTTTTCAAGAAAGAACTTACTTATATAACCAGTCACTGAGTAGTCTAAGTCATGCTCTCAATTTATACATATTTTTTACAAAAAATCTTTTATCATTTGTCAGCTACATGTCTTTCAATATATTAAGTACTGCAAATAGAATTTCAAGGTCAAATCTCATACGCTCTTCAAATTACTCTAAGGCGATTTTTATTAATTTATTTTTTAAATTTCAACTGATTTACAGCGTAAATAAAAGAGAGGCTCTTTGAAATCTAATAAGCAGTATAATATTTCGGTTTAATGCATGCGGGGAAAAAAATCATTCGTTGTATTGATTTTTTTCTCACTCGCGAAGATCTTCATGGAACAATATCCGTGCGTAGAATAACAATTAGGACGTCATACTGACATCATTCATGTGGAAGCGCAACAACTTGCGTCACCATTGATAAAAAAATAAAAAAATAAACGTCACCATTAAAGGCCGTTGCTATTACTACGGAGTCATTAGTCATTGCGTTGCAGGAAAATTCCCATCTGAAAAGCCATTCGGATTTCATTACCGCAATTTTCGCAGAATTTCCTTCCAGCGGAACTACTTTAACTTCCACTGGGCTGGCCCATCACTTGAATTTTTTGTTTCCTCATCTCTCTGAATTGCTAGTATGTTTCATCATCTCTCTGCACCTTACCCTTTTAGCTTATTCAAGATTTATTTGAGAAGAAAATCCCATAAAAATTCCGTTCGAAAAGTGCAATCGTAAAAACACCTTGTCCTATTAGCTAACCAACTTTAAAATTTATTCTACGATGAAACAAGTGGATTTTTAATTATTAATTATTAATTAGATAATGAATGTGTTTTTTATTATTCAGGTTTTGAGCGACTCTTACACTTTTCAAGACAAAACTTATCTTAAAAAAAATCCACTTTCTCGAGCTACAATTCGCTTTGAAGTAGGCTATTTAAACATGCAAATGTTGAAAAAAAGATAAAGAGCTACGCACCCAGCTCATCCCAGTTACTGGAAACTCTGATCATTTTTTTACTATGTTTTAGTCACTTTGAAAAATTTACATAACGGATTACTAAGAACCAAGCCCTGATGGACATTCCCTAATTTTGTTTCGAAACGTCATTTCGACAAAAACTTACTGGGTTGTCGGAAAAGTCATAACGTATTTTTTCTATATTTTTCAAAGGTCATTAGTTATTTACATAAAGAAGAAAGATCAATCAATGACACATTGCCCGTTTTGTTCAATAACCTTTTGCCAACTCTCAGAGAGCTTTATAATTTCTCGTTTATAGAGTAACCTGTCTTTATCGGCGAAAAACCGATTTAAAGCCTCATCTGAATTGAACGCTATTCCATGCAAGAAAATTTGAAGAGATCGAAACAATGGAAGTGTGACGGCGCAAGGTCAGGCAAGTAAGTTGGGCGTGGCAACATGTGTTCAAAATTGACTGAGGTCTGGTGTTGTCGTGATGGAACACGACTCCCTTACGATTAACGATCTCTGGACGTTTCTGGATGATGGATTCGTTCAAACTGTCCAACTGCCGACAGTACACTTTCGAATGGATTCGGAATAACGACTAGAAATTTCAAAACGCGATTCAATGAACACATGAGAGCAATAAATTTTAAATACGATACATCAGCATATGCCACTCACATAAACGAAAACAGAAAACACTTTGGAAATTACCATGAATATTCATAATAGATAAGCAGTCGAGTCACATTTGTGTGACCATCTCCTGTGTATGATGTCAGCGCTAAGGCACTAAATAAATGACGGTTGTATGGTGTCATCAGCAGATTGGGTAATTATACGTATGTTGTAAGCATGTTGTAATTATAAGTATGTTGTAAGCATTCGAAAAACATTTCAATTGTTGCAATACAGAAACAGAGGGATTTAACAGACGTACAAAAACGAACATGTGACTTTTAGGCGTGGATTCCACATGAGTAAAAAGAACGGCAGAAACCACAAGGCAGAATATGTTCTGACATCACTTCCTGCTCTCTTCTTTCTGCCCGACAGAAAATTCTCCTTTCTTTGTAGGCTATGACTCGATCCAACTCGAAAATAAAACAGGAGTTTTTACGCATGCGGAATCCACGCCTAAGTCATACATGACGAATATGTGATTTAATCTTGACTTTCGGGTTAAGGGTGACAGCATTTCAGAAACTGCGGAGTTTGCGAACTGTTCGCGTGCTGCTGTGATAAAGCTGTACCGCGCATGGCAAAATGGCACTATAGAAAATAAGCGACATGGAAATAGATGAAAGAGGGAAACGACGATTGCGATGGTGCGTTCGGGCGAATCGATGTGCTACAATGGAGCAACTTACTGCCCAAACGAACCAAGAGGGTATAGGGTTCCGCAGCAGGCGGATGGTGACAGCAACTATGCTAACGACTGTGCATCGGCGGAAGTAATTAAAATTTGCATGGCATTATACCGACACTAGACATCCATCCATTGATTGGCAAATGGTTGCCTTCTCAGATGAATAACGTTATTTTTTCAATCGGGCGGATGGACGTTGGCGCATATGGCGAGAAACGCCAGACAACAAACCCTTCAACAAGCTGGTGGAGGCAGCTTTATGGTCTAGGGAATGTTTACGTGGCACCATGTGCACTCATACTTGGACATTGTTTTTCCTGGGCATGATGGCATCTTCCAGCACGACAATGCGATATCTCATACAGCTGGAATTGTACGTGAATGTTTAGAACAGCACGAGGAAGACAGTGCTTCCCTGGCTCCCAAATTTCCCGGATTTAAATTCAATCGAGCATCTATTTGCTCCATGATATTCCATCTCGCATTCTCCAACAGCTGTCAACTGAACTGCTCTATATCCCTGTGAATGCTTTCCAGCACCTTACTGAATCTCTCCCAGCTCGTCTAGCCTCTGTCCGAAACCGCACATGGTGGTTATTCTGGATAATAACAGGTGGTCACATTAATGTGACTCGAATATTTATGAATACCGTGTAGCTATAATTTGTATTATCCAATCTATTTGAAAATGTACTTAATCAAGTAGAATGCAAAAAAAAAAAAAAAAATTAGCGTATTTAATGCAAATAGGAAAAAATGCTTAACTTATCCTTCACAGAAAAATTTTCTATTTGTAGTTTGGATGACCGACTCGAATTTCACGTAACCTTTGCCATTTAGTTTCGTGCGTAAAAATATTTATCTTCTTTTGATTTTCAATTCTTGTGAAATGATAAGTGAAGTAATGGGAAATGCAAATTATATAAACGTGGATTTATCCTTCTAAAAGGGAGATCTTGCCTTCCTTGAGAGGAGAATACGAAATAAGTGGCCTAAACTGCGTACTACTTCTTAAACTGTGTTACAAGCGATGGGTTGCCCGGTTAAAACAAAATTCAAAAATTCTTTTCCGTTTCTGATTTTGTCATTTCTTTTTAAGAAGCAAAGGGTGCAATTTGCAAAATTTTAAACCTCTTTCATCGCGACGCCTCGGTAATTCAGTAAATAACCATCACATTAGATACGCTAAATTAATTTTCAAGAAATTTATTTCATGCTTCTATATTATTTACAAAAGGAATCTCGCTTTTTTTTTTTTTACAGAAACATAGATCACTTTGAGTTAATTATTAATTTTTTTGTTTGTAATTAAGCAAGATTCACCTTGTACGTTATGTCTGTTAAGTTTTATGACGATATCACTATCACTAATAAATGAAAAAGATTTGAGTGAATCAGTCGAATATTAATAACTAAGTTTATATTTAAAAATAATTAAAATAACGTTTAGAGTCATAAGATTATAAATAACTATATCATGCGTTTCGTAATAAACATTTCCTTTGAGGTATAGAAATCCCAGGGTGGATCCGGAGATCGCTACACTGTTATTCGTAAACTTGTCTTTTCACCAACCACGCTATCTTAAGTGTGTTGTATACAGTAGAAATGTGTACATATGCGGATTTCCCGTTTTGCTTTCGAAATATAAGCAGGTATATTTTACATTTCAAAGTAAAGGTTTGGTTGGGTTTGTTTGTTATTAACGTCCTTTTCAACTGCCATGGTCATTTCAGGACGGAATGATTTCATCCGAAGAAAGTGCGTGATCTCAGGATTTTCCTCCTGAAAAAATCCTCGTAGTCCTCGGCCGGGGTCGAACCCGCGTCCTCGGGCATCAGAGGCGATCACGCAACCACTGAGCCACCGAGGCCGATCAATGTAAAGGTGTTTCAAACATATTCTAATTAGGTCTTTATTATAAATACACTATTTATTATTATTCCCATCCTCTAAATGCTATGATTTTCATCCCCATGTTTTTTATCCAATTGCTAAGTTGTAGAGCATCGCTTAATTAGAGCTTCTGAAGGACAGCATGTACTGCTTGATAGGCTTCTTTGCTTGTTATTAAACGCGGTGTTATTTATGTTGGAATTGTTGTTTTTATTTTAAATTTTATTTATTTATTATTTGTTTATTTATTTATGGATTACACCATTTTTTTCATAAAGGAAGAGTGGCAGACATACATGTACATAATGAAAAGAAAAGTAAACAGACATACATAAGGAAAATTATTGAAAGTAAAATAACAATAAGTACACAAGTAATGCCTAACTATACAAAGCCAAAGAATATGCAAAACTTGAAATTAAGCGATGCAGTCTAAAATTCTAAAATAAATAATAATTTTTTATATTCTTCTTTTCAGCATATTTGAAAATCGTTGTATATTCTTGTTCCATTCGAGAAAAAGGTGATTTAGTTTCGAATCTGCAGTCCGAAGTATTGAATCATGATAATGTTTTTAGAATAAAACAAATAAATAAATATTTTATATAGTACTTATACTTTTTATTTATTTATCAAAGGACAAGTCGGTAATACTGAATAAGGGCTAAGCACGGGTATCGAGTCTCTCGATATGTTTACTAAACACAGCGTCTATGCTTAAAGTGTGTCTCCTTACACTTGTCTGTGCTCACAATCGAATGTGGGACCACAAACTTCGCAGTATCTAAAATCACAAAACGACTGTATTTTGTATGACGAAAAGATAAAATTATTATTAATTAAAATCCATAATAATTATTGGGTCGGGACATTATTTTAACTCTAGAGAGGAAGAATCTTAGAAATAAATTAAGCACTTCAAAGCACACAGAAATTCAACAAGTGCATAAATTATAAAAAAGATGAAGACTTCAAAAAACATCAAAAGATCTAAATGAACATTTATTTCTTTTTCAATGTTTCAAAATAATAAAATATGAATGAAACTGTGAGTAATAAAATATATTTACTTTAATGGAAAAGAGTTTATTCCAATGCACTAGGATTCATTAGTCTTCATTCAAAACACTGAAAGCAAAACGTTAGGCCATTACACGAATTGGTTAAATAAGACAGCAAAGTATATGGTGCTATCTGTTACCACACGTTCAATATATTTCCTAATACAGTCTGTCAAGAAATTATAAGACCACCAACAAAAGTAGCGTAGCTCACAACCTATATAAGGCAAACAGGTTTATTAATTTTCTTGTGATGCACATGTTTGCAACAATGTTCTTTGATGATATTTCTCATAAGTTAATCATGATAAAATAAATTAGAAATAAATTAATATTTTTTTTACTGTAAAGTTTTATAAGAGAACTGTTGATATTTGTCATTTTTGGACAAATTTTGTCACATTTATGTTGCATTTGAGTTATTAATAATGTGTAGAGCCACCATTTCGAGAGACTGTCTCAAACATTCGATTTGGCATGGTCTCGTGAAACAGTTCAGGTTCCAGTTTATGCCACTCGTCCGTTATCTTATTTGTCAACTCATAGACATTCGAAAACTGTCGATTTCTTACATAAATTCGTCTTGCCAAAACACCCCACGCGTTCTCTATAGGATTGAGATCTGGGCTGCGAGATGGCCAAGTGAGAAGGTGGATATGCGGTTGACGAAACTACTCCTTCGATGAGTTCGACACATGGTAAGGGGCATTATCTTGTTGAAAACACCATTTGTTTCCACAAATTAGCGATCCGAAGGGAATCAGCTTTTCATACAGCATCTCTTGATACACTAAAGAGTTCATCCGTTGTGTTACTACAGCAAGATCTGCTTTTCCATCGAACGCATATGCACCCCAAGTCATCATCGAAGCAAATCGTGCCAGTAACAGCTATTTCCATCGGGGTCGTCTAGTTAAATTTTTTCTCATCAGAGAACACCACCGATTTCCATTTCTCTTTCCAGCACATTACATTCCTTGCCTAATCCAAATCTGCTCTCTTATGGTCCGGCAACAACTGAGGTTTGGCGAATTTGGCGAATTTCATGTTTGCATTGTCTCACAAACTTTTCTAAACAGAGTTGAGAGTTAGCAAGCAATTTCTCTTGCCGACATCTGATGCCTTGTTGCCAGAGTCGTAATTTGACGGTTGTCACGATCTGTTAAAGTTTTATTCCGTCCTTTGCGTTTTTCTGTGTTGTAATCATCTTGTTTGATTAATACATTGTGAACAACAGTCTTGGAGCGAATACCTATCGCCGCAATTTGCCTCACTGATTTGCCACGACCATGATGACAGTGAATGCTTCAAATTTCTGACTCAGAGAGCTTTGTTCCACGAGGCATGATTAATATCAGTCACAAGAACACTTACAACAGTGAAATTTAACTACAGCCTAAGTTTTGCTAATTAAATATTCAAATGGAAGAGTTTAATGTTATGTCAAAGGTGAGAAAGGGAGGGTGGTCTCATGCTATATTTACAGCTGTAGAATTACTTTTGCATGTTATAATTTGCATGTTACAATATCCACGTGATTGCTATAATTTTCTCGTAAACATTACTAATTTCTGAGATGATATAGTCATGTAGCATCGCAGAGATATTTGATTTATTTAGAATGTGAGCTACGTTACTTTTGTTGGTGGTCTTATACTTTCTTGACAGACAGTATCTCTGTAGTAAAAATTTAAAAAATTTAAATAAAAATAGTTGTTCGGGCAACAATTGTCAGGGTGCCTTCTCTGCTCCGGCGGATGCATCAAGCCGATGCCAACAACAATGTAAAATTGTTTCCGTAACACTTTTTGGTATCGATTTTTGCATCACGTTTTTCGTAGAATGATATCTAGCCTTAAAACAATATGTTAAAAAGTTCTCTTCAAATATTGTATGCAATCGAAATAGAAATCGTGGTGAGGGGAAACAATATTTCCCACTGTATGAAGGTGAGGAAGAGAGCCATTCATTTCGTAATTACTAGTGACGACGAAACAGTTCAAGGGAGCGTGTACGTAAAGGCACCTTGATGCACCTCAAAAGGTCAGGACAGTCGATGTTGACATTAAGAATCTTTTTCAAAAAGTCCCAGGAAATCGTCTACGGAGTCGATGGTCACCGCAGGATATTCGAATCCGAATTTAACTCGGGCAATGCGTATAAGTCGATCCTAGATTTTCTGAAGCCGTTGAATATGTCTGACAAGTGCCACTTAAATACTGAATCCGTGTCTGGAAGTTCTAATAACAAAACCTAGTTTTCTGGTAGCTTTGCGATTATGTCATCAATGTGGAGATCACGATTTAGGTTAGAAGACAAGGTTACGCGAAGATCGCGTAACATGAATACATGTAGCTGGCCTCCGAATCCTTTTTAAACATACGAACATTCAAGTCGCAAACTTTCAACGTTGCGACAGTGCATGTCCAATAGATTAAATATTGTATAGGTATTAATTGCCAACCGGTTGAGGCAAATTTCAACAATCTCAATAAAAGCCTAAAAAACTTTCCATAAAAATTATTCTTTAAAAATAAACTTTTAATAATTTTAACCTCAAACAATATACTCAAATTCAGTTTTTCACTACGTAATTCAGAACCTGTTATAATCCCAAATTCATTTAACATCATTTATATAAAATCGGCGACGGTGGACGTTGTCACAACAAAGAAAAAAATTTAACAATGGGTTATTTCCCGATTATACAATCGGGTGGGTTCGCTTCTAGTTTATAATATACCAATAAATTTAAAGCCCATCCCAATAATTCAGTGTATTTAAATTTTATCAAAAGTTTTAATTTATCAAAATAGATGTTCAATCGAATTAAATTCTTATCAAAATATAAACTTTAACAAAATAAGACTTTATCAAAAATATGTCTTATTAACAACTCATAATTTTATAAAATTTATATCATTAAAACCTTCTTTGACATTCTCTTTAAAAACCATAAAATAAATTGTTATTTACACTTTTCAGTCTCGCTTTAATGATAACATCTTCCTTATTATTTCACAATTTTCCTGACGAGAATTCATAAAAAAATAAAAAAACAACAAAAACAAAAACAACAACCGAGGATTCAAGAGTTAAACACCAAGTGAAGTAAATATCATCAGTGGATGCGAGTTAAAAAGACGATTCCATTTCATGAGGAGCTCTAGGATTTGCGATAAATTTTTAATGTGAATGACTGCCTTTAAATGATTTCCAAATTCATCTGGTATTTAACTGTTACATCTTCGTTTTTGTTTTTGTTTTTAATGAATTCTCGTCAAGAAAACTGTAAAATAACAAGGAAAATGTTATCATTAAAGTGAGACTAAAATGTGTAAATAACAATTTAATTTATGAAATTTAAAGAGAATGTCAAAGAAGATTTTAATATTATAAATTTTGTAATATTATGAATTGTTAATAAGATAAAGTCCTATTTGATTAAAACTTATATTTTCATAAAGATATTTTTGATAAGAAATTTGACTGAACATCTATTTTGATAAATTTATATGTTTAGGACTTTGATAAAATTTAACGTTGTTTCACGGGTTTGAAATGCACAAGACTCGTGAAAATTATACGTGAGTTTTGTAACAATCGAACTCATTTATCATTCTGTTCTTCATTTTTTGCTGCCATTGAAGAACTTGAATGAAGAACAGCATCCACTAATTCTATTGTTCTAATGTAATATTTAGCGGAAATTTTAGTGAATTTTAGTGGAATTTTGCGTACTTTTTGTGGAAAAACCACTGATCTGGCAACACTGATCCCGACGAAGTGGACGAGCTAAAACCATCGTCAGCTTCTGCGGGATTAGCATTAGAGAAGGCGATGGGCGTTTTAGCCAATGTTATTATTACAAACGAAATAATACGTTCAAATAGAACCTTCGTACCAATAGCGTTTGGGATCATTTCGAAAATATAATTTTTAATGAATATATTGCTTTATCACTTCGTTGTTTACGGCGAGTTATAAGGCATACATCGCCGTTGTCGATTGCTCGTTTGATAGCAGTCGTTCTCACGAAGTCGTTTGTAAATCCTCAGACTGACAACTTTCACGGTATCGTGATTTTCGTATTGACGGCTAGTCACTTCGTCACAATAAACAGTCACACCCAAATAGAAGAGCATTGTCAACTTGGATGAGGCCTGAGTTTATTTATCGAGAAGTGGCAAGACACGGGCAATTTTTTTTATCGACAACAGGGTGATACGACTCAATCTGACTTGGTGCATCAATGTAAGGAGAGCTTTCCGAAAGAATTCATTATAGTTGCTAGGTATAGCTACAATAGACGTCTGAATATCAAAAAAGGTGGGATCTAAAGCAAAGATAAATGCTGCCTACTATCAGGAAAATGTCTAGGAAGATATATCGTAACGATATTCCACGATTATATGGCGCCAGAGTGAAGGGCGCGTAGGGTAAAATGGAGGAAGTCTCATTGTAATTTAAAATTGTAGGGTAATTTCAGATTCCGCGGCAGCGCATAATTAAATTCGTATATCTGGGATAGGTAGAACGCAGAACGTACATTTTCATATTCTCAGTTACGTGCGTGCATTCTGTACAAGTGATTGTGCGTTATACCTTTTAAGGTTTAAATAAAAAAAAATTTGTATGTGTACAGGAAAATGTTTTCTATAAAAATTGAAGGTTACGTTGTGTTCATTGGATATAGGCTAACTTTGCTGAAATTACGAACGAATTCTGTTTGCCAAGACGCTTTCGGAACGGGACTTGCACGCAGATAGGGGAGTTTTTGTTATAAGTTACTGCCTTATATTTTCAGAATACGAGTCGTATTTGTAATTTGCTCTAAATTGAAATTAGAATATTAGCGAGAGAATGACAGAGAAGGCGACGCGAACTTTTGCAAGAAGTAGAGCTATATCATTTCTCAGTTTAAGTATGCAGCGTTGAATGTGTTGCACCAAACCGAATCTGGCCGTACTACGAAATGGACCAAACTCGCACATGAATTCTTGAGTGTATTCATGCCTTCCGTAGGTACTTCTGAATGGCCGCTGACAGTACGAAACCAATCAGAATATGATCAGATTCAGACTCAGGGCCGGAATTTACGTATAAGCGAAATAAGCTATAGCTTAGGGCTCACGCTCTATTTAGCGTAAAGGGGAGGAGCAAACACATGAATTAAGTTTAATAGCACCCCCCCCCCCCCCCCATAGCCTTCAATAGCTGAGAGCCCCAGCAAACGTAAATCCAGCCCTGGATCCACTACCAACTTTGAAGAAGTTCTTAGGAATTCCTGAGAGTTAATAAGGTTTTTATCAGTGTCAGGAGAATTAAGCAGCGTGGCTACTGTGTTAAATAAATAAATAAATAAGTAAATAAATAAATAAATAAAAATAAATCAAATAAAATAATCAGTAGAAGATCTCGAACAAATGCTTTGCAAGACGAAGTCTAAACGGTTGGTTACTGAATTCATGTGTGCAACATAAAAAATAAATAAATAAACTTATAATAGGAAACTTGTACAGTATTTTTTGTATCGGTGTACTTATTGTATGGCCTGTATTCAATTATTAAAACCTTGAATTATTTTTGATCGTGGTACTATAAACCTTGAATTTGATCCTAATGATGCGTAAAATGGATATTAAGTAAACACTCTTATAAAGTAAACACAATAATAAGGTAAATTTCTTTTCTGTCCCAACAAATACATTATAACCGAGTTCGATTTGTTTTATTATTTATTTTATATCTTATGTGCCTATCTCGTGGAATTTCCACGAGTCCGCTAGTAATTTTTTTTTTCACAAATGAGGTTTGTAAAACGTGTTGTCATCATCAGTGACATAACAGGAAAGACAGAACACTGTGAGCGTCTCTTTTAACATTACCATATGACACTGCCGTCATATGATGAACAACTTTTCCTGTTATGTTGATGACGACACCCTCGAACACGTTTGAAATGAAAATTATTATGTATTTAATATAGAGTTTAAATTAAGAGGGGTTACTTATTTTTTTAATTCAAATTGAGAAGTACGTAAGCATTTTATAGAATGATGGAAACTTTAACATAATGTAATATTAATATTTATTTATTAAAATATAAAACTTTCAACGCATTTACTAATTAAAAAACAAAACAAAACAAAAGACTCAGCATCCGTAAAAATTATTAATTTTCCGGAGAATGTGTCCGCCTTTAAACTATTACACTCAATAGGAAAATGGATTATCGTTACCAAATACAAATGTAAAATTCATCAAGGAAATTCATCTATCAGTTTCTTCCTTCATTATGCAATAGCACATTTCACACCCTAAGCTTTATTGCACAGATTTTTATTGTCGAAGAGATAGCACACCTAGATTAAGAAAATATACGTTTGCACAATATACAATCAGAGTATTTTATAGTCGGTCCCACTATCTATAAATTAAAAAAGATGCGCGCATCAATCAACACCACCTAAAGATAAAGCCTGAGCGCGGAAAAGTCATACATTGTTACATCATCATAGGGGGTCATATTTAATCACATTTATACCAATAATAAGCCCTAAATTATGACTCCGCATGATGATGTAACAATGTATGACGTTTTCGCGCTCAGATATGCTGAATTGTTTTTATTTATTATACAGAGTGTTTCAAATAAAATTTAATAGTGGAATATGTATCTGAAGAAATACATATCGGATTGAAAAAACAAAAAAAACACGTGTTTAATATTTTTCAAAAAGCTATTTGAAATTCTGGCAGCCTTGTTGTTTAGCGAGATGTTTGGTTTTTGTAGGGCTACACATCCATGAATGCTGAGTGTATGCAATTCCTTCTGAAAAGAGCTGTAGTGCACACTGACTTCTATTGCCTGTTGGAACTCTTTGTTGATGACATGGAGTGTTTTTTGCACACTCCTCGTGCTTCAACATCTTCGATCGCGTTCAGTGAATTTTAGAGATCGTCTGACGTGGAGCATGCGAGTTCCGGTGCTGTAATGTTCTATTTCTTCATTAAATTACCAATAGTTGAACGAGGCTGTGATAATTTTCTCGAAATTTCACGAACAGACATGCCGCAATCTGGCACATCACTCAGAGACTATAAAATCACATCAGCTGCATATGTGTGAGGATTAGTTCCAACGCACAAGTCAGATTTCATGTAAATTAGGAGATATCCGTTCCATTATTGTAGGGTAGTTACAGTAATTTACTATAACATATTGCTAAGCACGAAGCGTGAGAAATTTCTATTGAACATCCATTAGGAAAGCATATTAATTGGAAAGAATTCCGACAAAATCTAGGTTTCCGAATTTCAAACTGATGACGACGTAGCAATCGGACATATATAATTGAAGGTTTGATTTGGTTTGTTTGGTATTAACGTCCTTTTCAACTGCTATGATCTTTTCAGGACGGCGTTATAGGGTTCAAATTTAGCCTCGCAAGGGTTCTTTAACATAATTGAAGGGCTCGGGGCAATAAGGACGTAACCCACAGGAAGAATTTTTGAGAAAAGTGAAGTTATATCTTTAAAAAATCTGTAAATCTGTGCGATAAATGTTTTGCTTTACTGTTATTGCAAGTTTACTTGTGCAATTGTTAGTGAAATATACTGCAAATGGATTTCACAAGCAGTAATTATTACATTTAGTAAGGATTTCTTTCTGTGGGTTACGTCCTTATTGCCCCTAGCCCTTCAATTATATCACCGCCCTAGTTATTATTATTGCTATTACACTGAGCAGCTTCCCAATACAATTTGTATCTAGAGTGATAGGATATCATTGTTCAAGTTTAAATGTAGCAAGCAGAATACAGAGATTGAATACGTTACAACTGAACGATTTGAATATGCAAATATAGGAGCAGAAAAATACGATAAACAATGTGAGCGAGGTTGATTGAGAGTATAAATGTAGCCCAGTGCTTTCACAGCTACATGCTGGAAGAGGCTTTTTCGTTTGTATGCCACCAAGTTTGACCGATTTTGTGAGGGTTATGCCATTACAGTGATTAAATTCATGAACTGTTGTTTTTGTCGCACATTGTACAAGTAATAATATCATCATACGCACTTACACATATCCACATCCTCCCTCAAAATAGTCGCCGCTCTGTCTGCCAACGTTGATATAGCTGCTGGAAACACTTCTAAAAGCCATTGGCTGGAATATCCCTTATGGCTGCTCTTGATTTCAGTGACTATCTTCTCAGTCAGCTGAAATTTACGTCCACGTAGCTTTTCTTTCATGCGGGCATAAAGAACGAAATCGCATTGTGCGAGATCATGAGAGTATGGAAGGTATGGCTAAACGACGACCTGTTACTGTTCCAATTTTCTCTTGGACAAATACCAACCGATATGCAGGGGTGTTGACGGGTAGCAACAGCCTGTGCTTATTGCGCCAAAACTCAGGACGCTTATAACACTAACTGACTTGCCTAATTTTTGGAAGAACTTCACGTTCGCCCGTTGCTCAAACTGACATTCTCGAGCTCCAACGCTCCCATCAACTGCTATTCAAAACAGAGACTGTAGTTCTGTTTACCCTATACGCACGCAAATAATTCTCGCTGAAACGAGAGAGGATCTTATAAAACATCATCAAGTTCCATATTCTCTGCGTTCTAGTGTATGCTAGCAATGATATACACCGAGTCTACGAACTCAATGGCTCTAGGGTTATAACAGCTCTTTCTGACGCCAAGCATTCGTATTCAACCATTGCAAAGAATGTGTAAAAGCAAAGGGGTAATCATTTCGAAAGTAAGAATCAATAATGTACTCAAAAAGATATTCAAAATTGATCTTGTATTACGTTATAAAATTAGGAAGAGCCCAATATCGGCAATGTTGGACGAATCAGGCCCTTCTAGAAAATAACCCATACTTGCACGAATGTCTGAAATTTACCTAAAGTGAAAAATCTCGTTTTGAGAGAAAATCCAAATACACTAATGCCATTTACTAGACATGTGCTGTAGGAGTCTCCAATCAGATGTGCGACTCCACCTTTCCGCACCGTGTGGACTGAACATAACATCGGAACAAAGCTTCAAGTTAACGATCACTTATGAATAAACGGAAAAACCGGCCACACGCGCAATTCCATTTAAAGATATCCATGTTAAATCACCTGAGGCTTCGCCGATAAGTTTCTGCATTTCTGATTCTAAAAGCGGATCCTTATAAGAAGGATAAAAAAAGGTGAGCAAGCCATGCGATGAGGGCTATCATGTTTTACATGGAATACCATTACTACTATGCAGGGTGTAGAGGAAATTCCCGAAACAGTCGAATAACTTTAGAACAAAGGGTGCCAGAGTCATAAAAGTCTATCTATAGAAAAGTGCCCGTGTGAATAAAAATATTCCCAGCGCTCCTTGTAAGCACTGAGAAGTTATGAAAATTAGCTTTTGAGCCATTATAAACAAAGGAAAACTTCCAATTACAAAGTTCCATAGAAATCCACTATTCGCATGCATAAAATAAAGCATGGAGAAAAATCCATATACGAGATCTGTTCAAAAAATACGTAGACTGTTTGAATTGCGCCGGCCCTGTTGGTCCCAATCAAAATCGCTTGGTGTCGCTATCTTCTGACAGATCCGCTGATTACAAGGCAGTTTTTTGATTGCAAATATCAGTATTGGTTGATTAGCTACGCGGTTGCTTGTGAAGTGTGTTTTTTTCGTTTGGCGGATTTTTAGAATGAGTGACTTGAACGAGCAAAGAGTTGCTGTGAAATTTTGTGTTAAACTCGGAAAAACTCGGATCATGTCACGAGATTTTGACCGAAAAATTGAAGATGCACCGCGTTGCTGCGAAGTTTTTGGCCCATTCAGCCCTCAGAACTCGAGAGTTTTTGGCCAAACACTCGATCACTGTTCTTCCTCACCCACCCTACTCACCTGACCTCGCTCCTTGTGCCATCTTCTTGTTTCTCAAACTCAAAAGACCTTTGAAAGGAAGGAGATTTGAGACGATTCCCGACATAAAGGCAAATGCGACGAAGGCGCTGAAGGACATCACAAAAGAAGCGTTCCAGGACTGTTTCCAAAAGTGGAAACCCCGTTGGGATAAGTGTGTGCATCGGGGAGGAGAGTACTTTGAAAGGGATCCAGATGTGCAACTTCTGAATAAAGTATATTTTGTTTTATGACGTCAGTCTACGTATTTTTTGAACAGACCTCGTATGAGTAGGTATTTAATGATTGTTTTGTTTAATTTTATTCAATCTTATACTGCGGGACGTATTAAATAGGAACGATTTCGTGGATGCATTTGCTGTTGTGAACATGGATATTGCAATGTACGATATCCAGAAGGTGACGGCAATTGAGTTTAGGCAATCCTAATCGACAAGCTTACGAGAGGATAATTATTAGAAGCTTACAAAGTGATTTCACTTCGGAACCTAGAGGATATGCATTGCATTTGAATAATGTCCAATTGAATTAAAAAGCAATTTTCGAAGAACTATTCAAAAGGATAAGTTTGAAGACGTCTTGGCATTTTATAAGAATTAGAGTGGATGAACATAATAAAATTTATATACATGTAGATTCCCAGCAGTAATCAGTAAGTTTCACAGAAAAGTTCTAGCGTTGTAATATCTGCGAAATGTGAAGTCATGTACGTAGATTGAATCCCGATGGGCCGGACGGATGCATTTACTTTCTCGTGATTGAGGGCCGCTTTCGCCGATGGGGATTTGACAACCAATCAATTATGAAAAAAGGCCCGCCTCCCTAACTGGGGTTAATGTCCGTCTCAGTGGAATTTTTGAAAGCAGGTCCAAAAATTTTAAAAATCGACCTAAAAGATTATAAACAAAGGTTTATTTTACAATATAAGACGGATAAAAATTTACGATTGACTTTCGACGAACGCTATGTTCGTAAATCACCTTAATAATAAAGTCGTGCATTCGTGCTTGTGTGTATATGTGCGTGCGTGCGTGCGTGTAGATTAAATTTGGAAAAAGAGATGTTGTATAATAATAAAACACAAGTGACTTACTACACTTGTCCATTACTTTTATAGAATGTAAACCTAGTAAGTCTTTACAGAAAGTTCACGTGATTAATGAAAGAAGCAATAATCAAAATCTTGATCGAATTCCTTTGAAAAGAGGATATGCTCGAGAAGAACAGGCTTGGCACTAGTTATAAGATATTTGTGTAATTTTATAACATTAATTTTTCATAAAATTTTTGTTTGAAGTTTTAGAATTTACAACTATTGAATATGTATAAATTTTCCGATTTATGAAATTGATTCTAGACTTATTATATCTGATACACACACGCACGAATACATTTCAGGCAAGTACGTATTAACATTTATAGATTTTTATAAGGTAATATTACGGAAATTTAAATACACGCCCCATTTTAAGGCAAATTATGCTTTAATGGTTACTTTTCAGTTTTGTCAATATCTGAATTTTTGAAATTTTAAATATTACAATAATATAATATATAGAATAGAATTCTGTCACACCCCAGCTTCTTTTTATTCTTAAGCTTTATTTTTAAAGCTCATTTACATGGGCTTTCCCATTTGTGTATTCTGAGAAAGGCTTTCGTGAAGCAGATAATAATCTTTACCTTTGGAGGTAACTAAGCGACAATTTTTTTTATTTCGAAAGGAAATTCCAAATATTCCAGAACTTCTTTTCTGTTAGGAATTTTTGACAAAACCGTTGCCTTCAGGGTGAACGATCTTTTTTTACCGATTTTTATTGGCATCTTTCCTAGAAGTAATCTTAAATATTAATGACTTCTACAAGATTTCATAGCATATAAGTTGCTTGATTTTTTCCCTAATAGAAAGCTATGATTTGTATTAGCTGGAAAAGAAAGTGTCTTATGAAGATATTGAAAAATTGTTGATAATGAAATTGAATTATTAGGTAATATTTAAAAATTACGTTATGTTTTAAATTAATTATTACAGAATTTTATTAAAGACCCCACATCAAAATAATCACCAAAGCTGAGAAATGACGCTTCGAAGAAATTTATTTCAAATAAACGTTGCTTTGTCCATAGATCATGTCCACATCTCTTTGCCAATCAGTTGAAATAATAACTGCAAAATTAACCCGAAAAATTTCATAATTGAACACGAAGCTTTTTAATGCTCTTGCATTCGTTTTCAGCCTATCCAGCATGAAAAAAAAAAATCCAGCCTATCAATTTGATTAAGCCTTTATAAAACATGCAGGAAAAGAATTGAATAAATGAAGCTATTTTGAAAAAATTTTGACATAATGACCGAAGGTGTTCTACTTATTAGTTGATAGTATTTAAAACTGAATTGTTTTTAATTGAGTTAAAAATTTACAAAAGCCACTAAACAGCATCAAAGAAACATGTAATTCAACTGAATTCCCAAAAGTTGCCTCGTTTTAAAATACTTTGCAAAAAATAGACGGACTCCTTTTTAGGGTTTTAGCATCATCGCCATAACTTTTGAAAGGATTGACCTAGAGGCTTGAAATTTTCTACACATGTAGGCCTTATACAGAGGACGGTGCGAAAAATATAGCGAATCCTCTTGGGCGGCCCCTCAGAGGCCTCTTGTATAAATTTCATGGTTCCTTTTTTATCTTTTGAACAAAGAGAGCAAAAATCCTGAAATTTCGTAAATTTGTAGTGCGGTTCTAAAAAAATAAAACCAATATGCAAGAAAAGCGATATAAGCCTCTAGGACCCCGCCGGAGGTCCCGAGGCCCCAAATACAATTGAAGCTATAACATTTGAACGGAACGACCTAGGAATCTGAAATTTTGTATATTTATTGTCTGGTACTAAAAAAATAAAGCAAATATACAAGAAATGTGATGTAGGCCTATGGGGCCCGCCAGAAGGCCCCGAGGCCTCAAACACAAATCAAGTTATAACTTATGAACGGAAAGGTCTAGAAATATGAAATTTTGTATATTTTTAGTTTGGTACTAAAAAATATAGCCAATATAGAAGGAAGCTGATATAAGCCTCTAGAACCCCGCTAGGGGCCTCGAGGCACCAAATACAATTGAAGCTATAACATTTGAACTGAAAGGCCTAGGAACCTGAAAATTTGTATATTCTTAGTGTGGTACTAAAAAAATATTGCAAATGCACAAAAAAGTAATATAGGCCCCAGCAGAGCCCCAAAGGCCCCAACACAAGCAAAGCTACTACTTTTAAACGAAAAGATCTACTTGTAGAAATCTGAAATATTGTTTATTTATAGAATATTACTTAAAAATTTAGATAATATACACTAAAAATTGGTATAAGGCTCTTGGGTCTCGACAGGGGCCCTGAGCCCTCAGTCATAAATCAAGCTATAACTTTTGAACCGGAAGTCCAGAAATCTGAATTCTTGCATATTTATGGTGTGTTACTTAAAATTTTAGCTCTTATACTTGTACATTAAAACTTATATAATCCTCTGGGGCCCTGACAGGCGCCCTAAACACAAACAGAGCTATAATGTTTGAATGCAAAGGCTTAGAAATCTGCATATTTGTATACTTATAGTAGTTTACTAAAAAATTTAGCTAATACATTTGTATACACGAAAAACTGGTATAAGGCTCTTAGGTCTCCACAGGGGCCCTGAAGCCCAAATCACAAATAAGATCTAACATTTGAATAATAAAAAGGCCTAAGAACTTGAAGTTTTATTTTTTTATAGTGCGTTATTTAAAAATTATCGACAATATACGAGGAAACTGGTATAGGCCTCGGGGCCCCTGGTGGCCTCAAATACAATTGAAGCTATAAAATTTGAACGGAAAGGCCTACGATCCTGAAATTTTGTTTAATCATAGTGTGGTATTTAAAAATTTAGCCCATATAAATTAAAAATTCTATGTCTCTTGGCAGGAGCCTTGCGGCCTCAATCTCAAATCAAGCTATAAATTTAAAACCAGAAGTCCAGAAACCTGAAATGTTTTATATTTATAATGTGTTGCTTAAAATTTTAGCTATTACACACTAAAATTGATATAGTCCTCTGAGGCCTCGGCAGGGGCCGCGAGGCTCCAAATACAAATCAAGCTATAACTTTTGTACGAAAAGGCCTAAGAACCTGAAATTTTGTATTTGTGCTTCTCCACTTATTATAGTCACGAGTCGCTAATGCTCGTAACATTTTGATGCTAAAACCCTTTTATCGTTGGATAACGATGCCTTAACTAATTTTTTTCAATTATTACCTGAAGATGAATGCACGAGCGCTCGAAAACTTTCGTATACATTATGGAATTTTTGAGTAAATTATTGCAACTTTTATTTCAATTGATTGACAAAGAGAGATACATCATTTAATTTTCATAGTCAGACGAAGCAACATTTGAGAATTCAGTTGAATTATATGTTTCTGCAAAGCGTCGTTTCTTTGTTTTGAGGTTGAATCACTATTATATATTTTAATTGAAATAAATGTCTTTTTTGGGTTCATACAATTGGATTCTATATGATGTATCGGTTGAAGTGTTTAGAAAATTTTTCAAATTATTAGAAGAAAGTCGAAAGGAGAAATTTAAACAGAGTTTATGCCCAAATTTCATTTTTTTCTATCTCAATTATGATATTAAAAATAAAATAAAAATTATCGATGAAAAGTTTTAAACTAAACGATGTATATAACTTAAAAAAAATTGCTGGACAAAATTATTCAATGCTTTTAAATATGAACACTTTATTTGTTCATATTAAACAAGATTGTTTATTTAAAAAAATTTCAAGCAAATTGATTACACTAGTCAACACGCATTTTGTAACTAAAACCATACGTAATGTTCTTAGTAGTAATTTGTATATAGAATCTGAATCTGCTTTTAGATTTTTTTTATCACGTCACGTTTCCAAGTTATGCACTTCAAGACTTCTATGTTAAAGTAATGGGTGTGAAGAGAAACGTCTGCAATATTAAACTACCCATATTTTGGGGCCGCAAAGAAATTTATCAGGCCCGAAACACTGAATAATTTCAAAATGTTTCATTGAAAAAAAAAGAAATCTGTGCGTGCTAGAGAAATTTCAAAATTATATTTGTAATCAGCAGAAAAAATATTACCAAAAATCACCCACTTGCATTTGGTTAAAAGCAAAATCGTAAATTGTGTTGGCCAGTGTTATCATTTGAGACAGAAATATTTTTAACTAAATTTTATTTCAGTACAAAAAACAAGTCTATGTTATTTATTATCTACTCGTGAAAGGGAAGATTAAAAACTAAAGATTTTTAACAAACATTTACTATCACATCAAATCGGTAACTTGTTTAAAAAATTAGTTACTTCATAAAAAACACATTCAGACCCAGACGTATAACAATAAATAATCTTCCAAAAAATTCATTCCGTTAATACAACAACTTAATCCTTAAAATTTTCTTGTATAGATAAGCAATTTTCTTGTATAGATAAGCCATGGTTATGAACCGTCGCTTAAAAAGTCGTTGTTAAAATGCCATTGAAGTTCGTTTAAAATTTGTAATTTGAGTCTTTTTAAAATCAGTTCTTAAAAAGAAGCATTTCATGAGTTGGACAATAAATGACGTATTTTTGTTTTTATGTAAATCAAATTGCAATGTGAATTTTAAATTTAAAATTTCGTTTCTCTACTGGGAATCAAAAATAAAATGTTAAAACTATAGGATAAATTATTTTAGTATGAAAATATGTATATGAAATTCAGGACATCGATAAATGACACCTTTAATATTCGTGAATAGGCATGAGCAAGCTGGTTTTCTATTCTCATTACATTTCTAGCATGGCTCATTTGAACACTCTCCTTAATGCCAGTGAAGGAACCACCCATAAAATTGCAATAAATCGAGATGCCTAACTTTAAAGCGGCGAATTTCTAACATTCCATTTACTTTTCACTATCTTGTTCATCTGTAATGTTCCAATAAATAATTTGTTAATTATATTAAGTATTTTATTTCAGGACTAGTTGTTACCCGCGGCTTCGCCCGCCCGCGCCATCTGTTGAGGGGAATTACAAAGCAAAAGCAGATAATTTTAAATGAAAACCCCAGAAAGTGGGGAAGGGGGGGGGGTCGTAAGGGGCTGATTTTTGGCGATAGAGCAGGTCCTTTATTGATAAGCCTGCCCTGTAAATCTCAAGTCGCTAGCTCAAACCGTATAGGAGGAGATAGAATTACAGATAAATAAATAAATACACGCAAGAGCTTTAGTATATAAGATTATTCATTTCATTACATGCCAAATATTTTCTGTATTAATGCCATATCAGATCAGCTGACGTGTGCGATGCTCAGGACCATCCTTTAGAATTTGCAAGTGCTTCTTTATTTATTTATTTATTTATTTATTTATTAGTTAAGTATATTACATCCGAGCTCGTCTAAGACCAGTATGGTATTACACCGACAAGTTAGGTCTTAGGGGCTCCATCATTCAAATTACAAACGTGATGTAGCAGAATGAATACAGAATGAAATTTTTTAAAAAATAAATAAAAAAAAACACATGATAAATATGGGTTAATGTCAATTTTTTGAAGTGAAGGGTTGTCTAATTTAATGAATACATAATATATATACAGTTGGAAATTATTAAGTAGATAAATTTAATTATCAACAAAAATTATCAAAATATATATATAAGAAATTTACTATCTCATTAATACATTGGCAAAGAATAAAGTTATATAAGGTTAAGAATTAGAGGGAAGAGGAGTGGCTTTAATTGAACTTGCGTAGGCATAATGAAAAAGAAAACATAAACGTGCAACAGAACATGTTAGCCATCAATTTCTGAGAAGCAACGGGTTCCCCCCACCTCCCGCCATTCAATGCATGTAGTAAAGTAAATTAATGGAAAAGGAAAGCTTAAAGATGAATAGGACACTGTTTTGGCTCGGACAACATCATTCGAGGAAATTAATTTGACTAGCGAAAGGGAAAATAATTTCTGTCATTAAAATACTTTCGATCTTGTTTGAACAAAAAAATTTTTTTTTAAATTTCTCTTTGAAATATTCATGTTTTCCAATTGCATCGGTGAGTGCTGAAATTTTTAAAATTTTACGCGAAACCAAAAAAATTGCCATAGGCTCAAGATTTTTTTTAGAGTCTTTATTTTCCAAAATAAAAAAAAAAATACTTGAATCATTCAGAATTTCCAGACAACATATGAAACTTTTATTGTGTTGACTGTGTATACTTTAATGCTTAAATAATAATAATAATAATAATAATAATAATAATATATTTGTAACGGTTCACTCCACTTTGGCCCCGTGAAGTTGGCCCCTTCCACTTTCGCCCCTTCCACTTTGGCCCCGTCCACTATCGCCCCTTCCACTTTCACCCCTTCCACACTCGCCCCCTGCAAAAATACTTTTAAGACCCACTTTCATAAAAAAAGACCCTGCAGAGAGGTTAACAAGTCAAATAGAAAATTAAGAATTCAGTTATTTAGAATACTTACCTAACCTAACCTGCGAAATTCTCCTTTTAATTAAGAACGATTTAAATTAAAGCTTTCCTAAAATCTAAATTGTTTTAAAAGAAATAATAGGGTTTAGAAAATCATTTATGTTTCATTCATTTAAAATTTCATGGTTTGCACAGTAGTCGTTAGCCTGATTATTATAGGCCCACGGGTTTCAAAAATTTTTGAACAAGTACCACCCCACAAGGACAGTAAACTGAAGTTTAATACCAAATAATCAATCAATCTAACTTTTTTTATCTGCTTCACAATACATTGTTATAATATTTCTGATTTGTTTGTTATTAAATAAAAATTCATGAATGGCTTCTTCTATGTGTTTATTTTGCTACTCTTTTAACCATGGAAATAAATTACAATAAACAGATTTAATTTTAATAGTTTTTAAAATAGATTTAATTTTTCAGGGAATCGCCTACCACTATAAACCACTTAAAACAATTGGGTGATTATTCGTGAAAAACATTGCTTGAAGTACCATCACAGTTTGAAACCCTGGCTATGTTGTATTCAATAGCCTTAGCCTCTCCTCAGGGCCTCGATAAAATATATTGGCGATAAAATTACCATATAATGGCGCCGGGGCGAAAGTGGACTTCGGGGGCGAAAGTGGAACGGGCAAAAATTTAAGGGGCGAAAGTGGAGGGGGCGAGATTGCAGGGGGCGAAAGTGGAGGACAGCTTTGTAACAACAGTGAGGGGAAAGCCCCATGTTGTCCCCCTACAGGCAAACTACCCAAAAACGGGGTTAATGAAAATCACATTAGCAACAAATAAAAAAAAAATCAAGGATAAAGACGTACACATAATTACGAAATTAAAAACTCAGAAATCAAAGATGTAAAACTAGATAAAAAAAATGATAAAGAAAAAATGATTAATAATATTTTATCTAAATTACAAGCAGAGAGAACAGGAATGTAAACAAAACCATAAATGTTTACAAAAAAATGTATCTACGTTGATATATATCAAGATTAATGTCTAAAAATTGAGGATTATTATAAAAATTAATTAATAATTTGACCAAGGGATTGACATCTGAAACATGCGTCCTCCACTTGTATTTTATAATTAAGGTTTTATTAGTACGAAGAGGGCGAACTGAACGATACTGAAGAAAAGTGGAGATGTATCTGACCCTTATACGATACATATAATAATAATAATAATAATAATAATAATAATAATAATAATAATCACTATACACTATTGACATACACTTAATCAAAAGTAATATTATTAGTGAAGAACAGAAAGGGTGCAGAAAACGCAGCCAAGGCAAGGATGTAAAGAACAGTTAATAATAGACCTTGCTATTACCTCACATGCAAAAAAACAAAAGAGAAACCTGTATTGTGCATATATTGACTACCAAAAAGCCTTTGATAGCATTCCTCATACATGGCTCTGCCAAATAATGAGCATTTACAAAATAGATCCTATCTTGCTCCACTTCTTACAAATCATACCATGAAGTCTTGGCGCACTGTCCTGCACTTGCAAACCACCTCAACCATGCTCATTACTCAGGAAATACAAGTCAATAGAGGCATCTTTCAAGGAGACACATTAAGTGCCCTTTGGTTCTGCCTGGCGATGAACCCTCTTTCTCATTTGCTTAATCAATCAAAGCATGGATATAGGATGCAACTCCACAATAAGCAAAACACACAAGTAACTCATTTGTTGTACATGGACGATCTGAAGCTTTTTGCTAGCTCAGCCGAACATCTGAAGTCCCTCCTGCATATTACCGAACAGTTCACCAATGACATCAGAATGAACTTCGGGATCGATAAATGCAGGCTAGCCACCATTCAGAAGGGGACACAGCTTGAGCAACTACAATACCTATGTACAACAGATAGAGAGACTAAAATCCCTGCACTCCAGGATGATGAATATTATAAATATCTTGGATTTCAGCAAAATCCTGCTATGAATCATACAATACAAAAGCAACAACTCACTCATAAATTTAAACAAAGGCTGACACAAATCTTTAAGTGTCACCTAACTGGAAAAAACACATCTCAAGCAGTAAACCAGTATGCAGTACCCATTCTGACCTATTCCTTTGGAATACTGAAATGGACTAATACAGATCTTGACCATCTTAATAGTATGGTTAGAACGGTAGCATCAAAATTCAATGCACACCATCCACACTCAGCAGTTGAGCGACTCAGCCTTCCGAGAGAACTTGGGGGGAGGGGTTTTATAGATATTAAAAAATTACACTATAAACAGATCAATCTCCTCCGGTCCTATTTTCACTCAAAACAAGATGTGCCCATATATAGTGCTCTTACTTTAATTGACGACAATCTTACAGCACTTAAATTAAAGATGGACTTTGGCCTTGATGATAATGTCACTACC
The DNA here is from genome assembly GCA_023313115.1 of Rhysida immarginata. Taxonomy (NCBI): domain Eukaryota; kingdom Metazoa; phylum Arthropoda; class Chilopoda; order Scolopendromorpha; family Scolopendridae; genus Rhysida; species Rhysida immarginata. The sequence goes on from JAHWFO010059453.1 coordinate 1,736,853, forward strand.
GATGCAGACAAACTAGAGACCTGGAAAAACAAAACACTTCACGGCAAACACATTTACCAACTTACTCAAAATTATACAGGTCAGAAAGCATCGAACCTCTGGTTACAGGCAGGACATCTTTTTACTGAGACTGAGGGTTTCATTATTGCCATACAGGATCAAGTTATACAAACCCGAAACTACATTAAGCACATTATCAGAGATACCAACTTAGTAGATGACAACTGCAGACTATGTCACTCTCAGCTGGAAACCATAGATCATATAATAAGTGGATGCAGCTCCTTAGCTTCTACCAAGTATGTCACACGTCATGACAACGTTGGACGCCAAATCCATCAAGCCATTGCTAACCTGCATCACTTAACAAATTGTACCCTCCCTTGGTACAAATATAAACCGGAAATTATCCTGGAAAATGATGATGCCAAACTGTACTGGAATAGAGATATTATCACAGACAGAACAACACCACATAATAGACCTGATATCACTCTGATTAACAAAACAAACAAAACTACTTACCTTATTGATATAGCCATTCCTAACTCTCATAATATGGGGAAAAAGTATAATGAGAAAATTCAAAAATATCTACCACTCTCAGAAGAAATTCGACAGATGTGGCATCAGTCCTCTGTCAAAATCGTTCCTATAATTCTCTCTGCTACAGGATTAATTCCCAAGAAACTTTCAACCAGCATTGACATTTTGGGTCTTGACTCAAAATTAATCATGAGTCTTCAAAAATCAGTGATTTTAAATACTTGCTCTATTACCCGTGAATTCCTTAACATAAGTAATTGACTCCATAGTAGGGAAGTAACTTGAGTATTTACTCCGTTATTTACCTTTTTTTTATCCGGGATGTTTAAAATCCCGTGAAATACAGTTTAATAATAATAAATAATAAATATGCTTTTTGCAGACAAACTGTAATTTTTCTAAAAAAAATTTGTGACTTATGTGGTTCTGGACTCACCGATTCAATTATATTAAATAATATGAAGTTGAGATACAGAATGGATGATTTAAGCCTGAAGTAGTGAACAGCTCGAATCAAATTGAAACAAGGTACACTCCTTTCTTTCCACCATGGGTACACTTATAAATAACAAAATAAAGACAATGGTTTTTCTTATTACAAAAAAACAAATTAAAATTATTTTTAGGCGTCTTAAAGTGTAAAAAAAATATTTCCAATTTCTTTTATTTTCTGGCAATTTTCTCATATTTTCCTTATTTCTGTTGGAAGGACAATTAATCATAAAAAATGATGAAATTTTGAAAGAGTATAACTGTTAAAGTTAGAACTGAAATGTTGTAATAATTTTATGCTATTTTATGAAGGGTTTTACAGAGTTACGGTTAATAACATACTGAATGCGCCAGTGAGAACCTCAGAGGAGGATTAATAATACTTGAGGCGCCTTCATGTCGAGTTATGTCTTCCTGTGTGTTCATTCATTCAGGAAATGAATGGAAATTAGGAGATGAAGAAATATCAATTCATGAAATACTTTTTTATTGCTGAAATGCGAGAGGAAATCATCGCTAACGAGAAAAATACTTTTAAAAACAAAATAGCTGCAAACCGAAATGAATACTTGAAACGCAATGTTTAGCCTGAATGAGTTCTCTTCTTAATTACTTAAATATGAATTAATTATGCTTTAAACGTTTCACCATATAGAAAATAAAAACAAAATAAATAATGCAGTTTCTATCTACTTTATTTTTTTCATCATTTGTTAATCGTAAACTTAAGTTATAAGATTATAGATTTGTTGAAATTGCATATTTTTACAATTTTTCTTTTGCTTTTTGTCTCTCGAACGAGCAGAGTAAGAGGTTTTACATAGTAGACATACACATTCTGTGTTCTATGAAAAAGAAATATTCTTTAAAATTATAATCCGTAAAAGTTGCTTGTTACTATTACTACCATAAAAAGGATAAAGAGGAAGTTCCGTTAAATATACCAATTGATACTAACTAGTTAATACATGAGTTACCCTACAAGCAATGCACAGCATTTTTTTTAAAGTTCAATTTTTATTCTACACTTTTGGTAACCATATAAACAGTCGACTCACATTAAAGTGTCCATTTCCTATTTGTGATGTCAGCGCTAAATAACCAACCGCAGCTGGAATTGTACGTTAGTGATTAGGAAGACCTTGCTGTACTTCCGAGGTTGTAGTCCCCTCAAGAATCTATTTTGATGTGAATGGTTTGGTTTGCTTTGGTTTAAATTGACCTGAATTGGATTAAAGTTTTGATTGGCCTAGGTATGGCTTACACTCATACATGGATTGCATTTATATATTTTATACAGTTTATTGATTCGCATTGCTTGCTACTCGACCAAACGTGTTGTAATCATCAGACCATTCCTCCGTTTTTTTCTACGCACTGGTAAAACAGTTAAATATGTAATGCAATTAAAGCAAATTTAAGATGTTGAAGCACTGATAATACACGTGAAACACCGATAAACAGTTGTAGTACAAAAACGTATTAAACATTTAAAACAGTCACTCTCTAAGGAATACTGATTTTAAAATCGAATTTCTGTCGCGATTTTGTAACGATTACAATAGTTTTATAACAAATCTCGCTTTATACTGAATTCCGTTAAAATCACGGATATAACCCTCTCACTCCCACCCAATCCTGTATTACTTAATTGAAACCTAAGCTCTCATTCACTACTATGTCAAATTTTTTAAATTTAAAAATCGTTTATAAACATTAGTTAGTGATAATAGTAATAACGTGAAACAATGCATTTATTTCCTTTCGTTGGGAATTGTAAAATTTTAACGCGAATTTTATTAAAGAAGCCAGCACTATTTGCGAACATAAATATAGAAATTCACTGCTTGTCAAGGGTGATCGCACCATCACTATAGTTTGTTTCCGCGGAATGAAGTTATCTTTTGTCAAAGATGGACAGATATCGGAATTTTGATATTTTTCTTTCCAGGAATAGCCTCCTCCTTGGGAAACCCTTTCTCTATGACCTTTTACTGTTTGGGCGATAAATGGCGGAGAATTCACAGACTTCAGGAAACTGAAGAACCAAACATATTTTCATAATTAAGGATTTTTCTTACAATTTACCGTTTCTAAAACGTGTGTGAAAACATACAGCACTGTTTGAAGAAAAAAAAATCCAAGGATAGATTCAGAACATAATTTGATTTGTTATTACGATAGTCATAAGGAAACGTTATCTTGACGTCAAGCTTCAAGCCCGTGTGACGTGACAACAGATAAGTTTAATCGTAGGTCGTTATTGAAATGACGGCTTCTTTACGGCTCAATAAATGCATTGATGAAGATCGGAAAGAACTATGGAGAATTTATATAATAGAAACATTCAAAATAACAACAAGAACATGATTTATTTATTTATAATAAAAAAATTTGCTATTTTTCGCGTAAATTTTTTTCAGTAATGTTCAAGAAGCATCAAGAAATAAACAGCAAGTAATAGTCGCAAGTTGCTTGCGTAATTATTAAATAGGTTAGGTTAGGTCCATGTATTACGTTATCATTGAATAGGGGGGAGGGGTTTGAAAATGATGACGAATGATGATGAGGGGGAGGGAGGTAGAAGTTTCCACTGACGTCAGCACCAATGAATTACCATGATGATCACGTTGGCCTCGGAGTAATTTTTTTATTTATTTATTTTATTTTTATTTATTTATTTATTTATTTATTTATAGAAAAAAATTTCTTATAGAATCCGACCAGAGCCAGTATGGCTCAAATCCGACATGTTAGATCCCTGGTGGATTATGCAAAAAATATTAAACAGATCTAGGTTAGTGGGTTAGTAGGGGAATTTGAGAGATACTTCTTTAGACTATATTTAAAAGTAGTCAAGGAAGAGGAAGAACGGATTTCATTAGGAAGGTTATTCCAAAGTCTAATGCCAGAATTGGTTATACTTTTATATTGATAGGTGTGTTTGGTCAAAGGGATAGTTAATGGATCTTTGTTGCGGAGATTATATCGACCGGATGGTTTGGGATTAAAAGAGTTTTGGGGGAGTGAAGAGATAAGTTTGTTATTTAATGCTTTAAAAACAAAGAGAGCGAGATGAAAAGAATGTAAATAGTAAATAGAAGTAATGCCTGTTAAGGGGAAAAGATGCGAAACTGGATCGGATTTTTTAAATTTGAATAGAAAGCGGACAAACCATTTCTGGATACGATGTAAGTGCTTTAAATTAGTTTTAGTGGAATAGAGAACAAGTACATCAGCATTTTACCTAAATCAAGCGCGTTCGGAAACTTGAGTGAAGTAAGACTAAATTTAGTGAAACGTTTTCATCTGTAGCTTTTTCATCTATAATTTTTTCATAGCCATATTCTTACAGAAAATGACAAAGACATCTCCCTCAGAATTGTTTCTTAAGAGTTGAAGCAAGGACATACGAGGGAATCCCAATACTTTCGATAAATTGTCCGTTACAACGATCAAAGCTCCTATAGAAACTGGAGAAGCTTGTATGTTAAAATCATTCCCAACCCTGTGCCTCTTGTGATAAAAAAAAGAATAACTGCAGCATTTCTAGGAAACGGAAAGCAAGTTGGAAAGTTTTTGCCACTCTTTCAAAATCTTCAGTTTGGGCAAACACTGTAAGAAGAATCTTGTGAATTTTATCAAATATCTTTATGATGAATTTTTTTCATCGACACAGAGGATGGTACAGAAAAGAATTTGTATCACGAACCTATTAGAATCACACACTTAATTAAGAGTATCATTTATGCAAAAGTAACCATTGAAATGCAAGATGTTCCATTCAGAAACTGTTGTTCGTACATACTGTGGTCCGTACATACCTCAATGAAAAGCACAGCAGATCACAAAAACTTTTGCAACAGGATGGATACCACACATGGATATTTTTGTGAAGAGACCAGTTAGAATTGTTGCACAAAGGCAAAGAGAGCTAATGGCGATCTTAAAAAATGAGTTAAATGAGCAAGAATCTCATGCCTTTACCTTTATCCCAAGATCCATAAACCTGGCAACCCCGGGCGTCTGATCACTTCTTGCAATAATACTCTCTGTGAGCCGCTATGACATACGCCACATCCCACCCACTTTTTTCTCCTATATCAACGATACTAACCATTTCCTCTCCCATATCCAGGTCCTTAACGACTCTAATTATGATTCCAAGAACGTTTTCCTCTGCACTCTTGATGTCTCTTCTCTCTACACTAATATTCCTCACGATGATGGGATTGAAACTTTTCGCAGAAGTCTTACCCCTAACAAACCTTTCCAAGTTCCTGTTACCGATGCAATCTGCCTTCTCCTTCGTACCATCCTCACCTCTAATTTTTTTTTACCTTTAATGACGATCATTATATCCAGTCCAGCGGACAACTGTGAAGTTGATGTGAGTGTAATAGGTGTTTCATGAAATTATAACATGCATTTATAGCAGATTCTCAATGGAACCAGACAATAGAACTCGCTGTCTGATGATAATATCGACGTCGCTGTCGATGGCCAGGCATCCAATGAGATCATTCAGTGTTATCACTAGCCAATGCCAGCAGCAATTATGAGTTTGCTGTCCGTGCAGTGACAGTTTATGTGCATCAGTGTGACATGTGGACACATGATTTTACGAGTTCTGATTACGAGTTCTTTTATCTCAGACATTACAGACATGTAAATTATATGCGGGGCGAAAAAAATTACTAGGAGCAAACTTAAAAAGTAGGAAAAATAGAAAGACTTGAAAATGGAGGCTAAAATATTAAGTTTTTCAAATTATTTGAATTTAACAAAAGTTTTAATATTTAGATCCTAAAATTTAACATTTGCACCATATAGAATAGAAAATAAATAATCATCAGAACTGAACATTACCCAAAGGTTTCGTAGAGGATATGTTGATTAAAATTATCCATATATACATGTAGATTAAAATTCATCTTTCATCTTCATATTCTTAATGTAAATAAAAATATTTGTGCAAGACAATTGTTAAACAAGAAATGCTTCTAAAATTTGAAAATTAAAGTTCACAGTTGAGTCTTCCTAACTCCATCTCACTCTGATTACAACAGCGTGACTGTTTCCTTATAACAAAAATGATGCATAAAGCAAATAACCACGCTCTTCTGTCCTTTTAATCTGCTTCTCCATCCGTCCTTGGCATTGTCTCCTTTATTGCCGCTCCTTAATTCAAGTTCTTTAACAATTATTTTTATTAATATTAAAAAAAACACATAACTGGCTCATCTTTTGTTTAAACAGCCTTCAGATAATTTAATTTGTGAATCTTTATCAACTATCATAGGAAATTCTCCCCTTCTCAAAAAATAATGATTTTCGTAAAAATCAAAATAATGAATTTTCATCAATTTTATCCTTTTAATTTGGCAAAATATACATGTTATTATGTAAAAATGAAACAGCCAATTTTCAGACATTTTAATTATAATTTAAGATATTCTAAAAATCTGACGATTCCAATTGAAATTCCAAAGCATTCTTTCGTTTTCGTTTTCCATCAAATAGATTATAATTATAAAAAATTGTTTAATGATCTACCAAATGAAATAAAATA
>JAHWFO010059453.1:1743562-1767856 GCA_023313115.1 Rhysida immarginata
ATGTTAATCAGTTTTAATTGTTGTTACCGTATATACTAATTTATTTTATTTTCTTTTGATGCTTTTCCGAATATACGAGCACTATGTATATTGCTCATATATTCGGGAAATTCATCTTATTATATATTTGTATGTTTCTTACATTGGAATAAATAAATAAATAAATAAAATAAATATTTACTGCAACCATTTTCATATTTTATTGCAACTTAAAGAACACCTTTAAAAACAATCTAGAATTGTGGTTGTCAGAAATCAATTATATATTAAAAAAAATAAAAAAAATTTACTTTAGACGCAAGCTATGTAAACAAAAGGAGAATGTGATACTAATTAAAGGAATATTTGTGTTTTACTCTCTTACCAATTAACAAACTGCATTCATTTCCTATAGAGAAGGAATGGCTGATGAGTGGAAAGGTGAGGGCACTACAGTCAAATGGAGGGGAAAACTTCATCTTTCACCTAAGTTTACATTTGCAGAACAGAACAAACATCTCACCCCTTCAATCACTCTCAACATCGTGCCTGTCACTTAAAAATTCAGAATAAACTCCAACCTGTTATTCTTTGACTGAAGAAATTAAATTCAACTTCTGGTGCTTAGTAATAAAAATTAGTTTTAGCAATTAAATTTTAAATTGGCAAATTTAATTTTCCTTTATTTTTCAAAGGAATTTGTTGTCCTTGCATACGAGAGAAAAACCTTGTTTTGATTACCTTTTCTATCGAACAAGTTCATACAAGAATCAGCCGAAAAAAATAATTGAAATTTTAAATGCATTAAGAACACTTCAATCTGCAATTTTGATACTTTCCGTATGTATATATTATCTCTTTCATGAATTTGAACTCCTATCCTTTCAGATTTTGCCTATTTTTATCGTTATTATATGTTTGCATCTGTTTTTAATTAATTGAATTTTAACTGTATTTACTCTTTTTCTTTTCACCATTAACATAAATGTGAGAAAAACCGTAGGAGAAAAGCATAGGAAACAACACAATCTTGTATACAACAACACTCTGACTGGAAATACAGTACAAGGGATATTTTCTAAGTAAGGTCCGTTTGTAAATATCTTTGGAAATCGCACGATCGTACTAATGCGCATTCGCACAAACTCCCCGCATCCTTCAGCACAGCAGAAATCGTTTATAGGCTTATTATCAGTGTATATGCTTCTCACAGGGACATTAAAAGTGTTTAAGTTTATTGAGGCTGCCGCCGACTGCGAACTAAGGTCGGTCATCCGTTTTTTGACAGCAAGAAACATGCCAGCAGCGAACATTCAACTTCAGATCTGTAAGGTGGGGTTTTCCGGACTGGGTGGGCAGGGGTTTTCCCCAATCTAATCATGTCATTCGGAATGCTGTTACTCCACGATAATGCAAAGCCACACTTTTTTGCACAAACGCAAGCTTTAATTAAATCTTTTCGTTGGGAACTTGACCATTGTTCGCACCTTGTGATCAGCGACTACCACCTGTTCCGGTATTTAAAGGAGTTCGTTGGCAGCCACGATAAAGAAGTGAAAACTGCAATAACGGCTTGGCTTTTCTCACAGGTGGTAGACTTTTATGAAGTGTGCCTGCAGAAGCTAATTGTGCGCTACGGCAAAGTGTTTAAATAAAATTGGAAACAATGTAATTAAATAGTTAAAAGTTCGTATGATCTGGTAAATAATAAATTTTGATAATATATATAGTAATTTTGTTTTTATTACAAAATGGTGGACCTTACTTAGAAACACCCCTTGTAACAAAAATATAACTAACAAAAATTAAAAAATAAAGCTTTAAAAGTAAAGAATTCTCCTTTCAGCCTAGAAAGATTTTTTTTTGCTGATGAGAAAACGGAGGGTCATCCTCTCACATCATCCATTGTTTCCGTAGGCGAAGATGTCAGGAGGTTAGAAGGGAAACAGAGGAAGGGGAATTAAAAATGAAAATAAAGGGAACGAGCCTAATTAACGCATTTTCACTTGATGTCTTTTTTTTTTAATATTAACATGTATATCTTTGTTTCCTATTTTTGTGCCTTCTGTATACTTTGTCCGACAAAAGATGAACTGGACGTATCCAATTAAGTTTCCAATTTCTATAATTAGACTATGTTAATTTTATTTAGTAACAATAATTAACAAGTGAAATCGGCTTGAATGCGCATATCCTTTGATATTTTAGTCATGGATCCAAGTTATATTGTGCTCCTTGACTTTGTCTCTTTAGACATATTGATGAAGATTATGCATTTAAATTCCCAAATGCTCCTCTTCTTGTATCTAGCTTACATTTATCTCAGTACATATCTCGTTCTATTTAAAGCACAGAATGATTACATATTTTGGTGGACATACTTCGTTCAATTTTCTTTTTCCTTCTTTTCTTTTTCTTTTACCTTCTCTACTCCTCACTTTATCTCTCTTTTCCAGCAGCTTGAGATAACCTTTGGTTTGCTTACCATAGAAATTTCAACCTAAGGACTAATATGATACTAAGGTATCGCTAAATTATCTTCGAAAGGCAGCGTTTCTCTTATGTTTTTTGTTTCTCTTACCTCATTTTCTGTAGTTTCATTTATCGTTAAGGCAGCTTTACTTCTATAATTAAAACACTATGGTTACACTTGCCTAAAAACATCCAAAAAATGAATTTACAATAAAATCTTGTCAACATTCCAAGAAGGAGCTTTAATTGTTATGTAGAAGTAATTGTAAATTCGAGAATTTAAAGTCTAGCTAAAGTTACGATACTCTGTCCAACGAAAGAAAAACTGGGCGTGTCCAGTTAAATTTCCAATTTCAATTGTTAAACATTGTTTAATTTTACTTAGCAACAATGTCTAACAATTGAAATCGAAAATTTAATTGACACGCCAATTTTTCTCTCGTTGGACTTTGTATAATAACCAATGGAAATTCATTAATTCTTTACAAATTTACGACTATTTTATTGCTTAACGCCGTACAATTATTGAGTTACTAGCTGATATACCCGGCCTTGCTCGGGCTCTCTTTTGAAAAAAGCTTGAATTAATATAGTAAAAATTCATATTAAAGAATCGAAAAGAATCCTCTTTTAAAATGTTTCCAATGGAAGCCCTCTCCAACTACTGATTCTTTAGCAGTTCTACTCGACTTCGCTCGTTTTGGAATAGCTGAGCGAGTTTGAAGCAGTGCCGGAGAAAAAAGGTGGAGAATAATGTTCATTTTTTCTGCATATTTACATTCAGAAATTGCAAAAGTTCATCAAAAAAGAGTCCTAGCAACTCCGGGTATTTCAGCTCGTTCATAATAAATCGAAAAATAGTCCTAGATACTTGAAATAAATTTTAAATCAAAGAACAAAATCCTTATTTTATGACCAATATAAAAACTAAGCTTTCAACATGCGAGTTTGTATGTTAATTTTTGAAAAAAAAAATCCGTTAAAAATCCCGAAAACATAACATAGCGGAACATTGGATCCAGATAATCAAAAAATAAACTAAGCAGACAGTGATCTCTTTAATTACCATCACCGTACCAAATTTAATTTTTAATCGCGAAATACTGGAAAAACTGCGAGAAATCGCATATTTTTACGGAGGGTCATAGGGGGCCAAAGGGATAAAATATGAAAAAAGCAAAAATTAGTTTATTGCAAATTGTGTGAACTATTCTTGGTCCAAATATCTAAGTTGTACGTGAATTTGCCACAGAGTGGGATTGACCGGACGGGAATGTCGAATTTAGGCCTATTTTGGTATTTTTTTTGATTTCTGCCCCCCTTAAAATCGATTTCCAAAAATTAACGAATGCTCCCTTTTTGTATACGTCTTTTACATCCTTGTGCGCAGTTTTGAAGTTCTCTACATTACCGCATTGGAGTTAGGCGGCAAAAACACAATACGTGGGGCTAAACTTTGGGCCCTCCTGGCCTCCCTCACAAAACGAAAATCGAAAAAAACAGAAATTGGTGTTTTTGGAAAACTCTCCGAGAAGCTTCCCTCCGAGTTGCGTTGCTTTATCTTCATTCCCGCGAACTTGCATTAAAATATCAAAAAATTTTGTGAAACACCCCCGAAAATCTATTTTTTTTCAGTTTTCGCACCATTAAAATTCGAATATTGAAAATCGGGGAAACTACTTTTTTGGCACGGTAGCTAGAAACCTTCCTGCAAAGTTTCGAAGACTTGCGTTTATTGGGGGCGGAGCCAGGCGACCGAGCGTAAAACTCTTTCCTGGGGAGGCAAGGGGTCCGAATTTCGAAAAATCCCGTCTTAGCACGCCCCTACGCTATCCGTCTTATGATCCCACCGCGTTTCGAGTCGGTGGCCCCAGTAGATTTTGCTGTGCGATGATGAGTCAGTGAGTCTCAGTGGATGTCCTCTTATATACAGGGTGTATATGAAACCCTATCACAAACTTTTAGGGGAGGTAGTAAGGATGATTCTACGCAAAAAAAGTTCATATGAACATAGGTCGGAATTTAAACGATAACTGAGATATGAACAGAAATAAAAATGCCGCCACTAAGATCAACAAGTTAATAACTCACTTTCTACAAATCTAGGATGATGAAATTTGGGAGAATAATAGGGTACATAAGACTGTGTATACCGTTAAAATATGATCCAATTTCAAAAGTTCATATAAACATGGGTCGAAATTTGAACGATAACTGAGATATGAACAGACATAAAAATGCCGCCACCAAGATCAAGAAGCCTAGATTCATGAAATTTGGAGGAATAACAGGGTACATAAAACTGTGTGTATCGTTGAAATTTGATCGAATTCCAACGAGAAGTTTCAGAGTTACGCAGTCAAAATTATAACAAGTGCTGGTTAGTACTCACAAGTGAACACGTGTTATGATGTTGAATGAGTAACTCGGAAACTTCTTGTTGGAATTCGATCAAATTTTAACGGTATACACAGTTTTATGTACCCTGTTATTCCTCTAATTTTCATTAATCTAGGCTTTACAGAACCTGAGTTATTAACTTCTTGATCTTGGTGGCGGCATTTTTATTTCTGTTCATATCTCAGTTATCGTTCAAATTCCGACCCATGTTCATATGAACTTTTTTGCTTAGAATCATCCATACTACCTTCCATAAAAGTTTGTGACAGGGTTTCAAATATATATACCGGGTGTTTCAAAAATGACCGGTATATTTGAAAAATCTAAACGGGCAGGGATAGAAATACACCGTGAACTAATTTCGAAAGTTTGTCTGCCTGAAAATTTACTGCTGTCCCATGCATATTGCAACAAACGGTGTATTTCTATCGCTGCCCGTTTAGTTTTTATTGATTTTTCAAATATACCAGTATGCCGGTCATTTTTGAAACACCCTGTATATAGACTAGCTGAAACACCCTGTATATATTTATTCTCTTGTTGTTTGACCTGTCTCAGATTAAAGTATCCCTTTTTAACACCGGGGAATATCACTAGAAACTTTAGATCTCATCTTTCCTTTCGAAGTTTCACTTCCCCTTGACGTAGCTCTCGTTGTTCAGAAGTTTCCGATGCCCAGATAGCTATTTGTCTTTTAGCTGCATAGTTTCCTGATCATTACCCATTCTTTCTCTTTTTCTTCCCTTTCCAAACACACAAACAAACACGCAAACTTTTGTCAATGGTCTGGACATTTGTTAGACACGTGTAGCTCCTTTGCCTCCTCGACAGACACTTCCGTATCCTTATCGTCTGCTATACTCATTTTATGTTCAACAGCATAAAACGAATATTCTGTCATTGCATCATCATTTTATGCTCATCCTATCCTATCCAGCGATGCCAGAACTGGGTTTTTCCACCCAGATCTAGGTTTTTTCCTATTCCAGCGACATCTGCTGAGAAAATAAAAACCCAGAAAAAAACCTAGATGGAAAAAAACCCAGGAAAAAACCCAGAAAACCCCAGATGGAAAAAATAAACCCAGAATTAAACCCAAGTTCAGAAAGTCACTTTAGAAAACCATTCATACGTATATAAATGTAAAAATAAACATGAATATATAAATGTATATAAATACTAAATGTGTATAAAAACATACCCTATTTAAATGTAAAAAGATGAAATATGTTAAATGTAAATATCTAAATTTTAGATAGATTGAAAGACTGTGGTTATGGTAAATGAAATAATTACAATTAAATTTATTGAACGACTAAAAGTAAAATATATCAAACCAGAAAATAAATGAAACGCCTTCAAAATATTATATACATGGACAAAAAATTAATAATATAAAAATTAATTTTATGCATGAAGTAAACACCACCCTGTCTTTTTTAAAATGGGCTATGGTCCCTGCTGACCTTGAGGTCATTCTCTTGAAGTTTTCATATTTGTATTACATCTTTCTTTATTCTTTTTTACAAGTGTTTTATTTCGGATTAAGGTTCTCCCCCTCCCCTTCCTCTAATGCAATATTCAGGGTTTTGTCTGAAGAGGTCGCTGAGATAGCAGGTGACGAAAAAATCCCAGATCTGGGTGGAAGAACTTATTTCCGGCAATACTTCCGCTGGCAGCGCTGATCCTATCTATGCTGGAGTTTTTGAAATTAAAGTTCGGAAGTTGGTAGCTCTGCTTACGAAAGGTCAAATACGTATATGGCGAGACATACCCCCGTATTCAGAATGAGCGCTCATGCTCTTGCTCTTACTCAAACTATTGTTGAGAACGAATTCAACAAAATGAAATTTGGATTCAACAATGGTCCTGAGTAAGAGCAAGAGCAAGAGCGCTCATTCTAAATTGAGACGTATTGCCTCAGTGCTTCACGTATTTCAGAGTGGCAAAAGCGCGTTTGCCCCACGTTAGAATAAAATTGCGTCCCAACCAAATTGACGATATTATTACCGCAGAAATTTCTGATGCCAACACTGACAAAAAAAAAACAAAAACTACATGATACAGTTGTCACAAACATGATCAACAGGCCATTCGGTCACACAACAAACACAATCATCCCCGTGCATGAAGGACGGGAAGTGTACCAGGAAGTTTATGTCTAATCTTACAAAATTTGAATAAAACCAAACGACAATACGTATTCACAAAGAAAAAAATAAAATCCGAAATTCAAAGCAATTCGAAGTCCGTGAGAATAGCCAAAACATATTAATATCAATACGAAACCAAACAACAATAGCAAATCGCAAAGCAAACAAATCTAAACCAGTAAAACTCAGAAGATAAACATCAATAATTATACGACAGGTAACCCCTTAGGGCCTAGATCAGATGTGTCCGGTGCGTCAAACAATATCAGATGAGTTCGGCAGGCACGATCTAAAGCGCGTTTTAAAGTTAAGGCAGTGCCATCTATTGACAAAGTTCAGGACTAAAATGGTTGTTATTATGATAACATTAAAGTTGAACGTCAGGTTATTAGGTTTGATAGTGGGCAAACCTATCCAAAAAGGGATAAACAGTATGCTATTTATCTCTAATTTATTTAATCGCTATTTGCTTTTATACTATAAGCCGCTGTTGAAAACTATGTTGAATAATAAAAATTCTAACAAGGAGAGGGCCCCAACGAACAATTGAGTTTTTTGATGCCCTTTGGTAGGATGGTAGTCTGATATGTCCTTTTCGTAAAACCAAGTCCGCAACCTCCAATTTGGCCTTATTTTCGAGAAAATCCCTTTTAAAGTCTGTGTTATATAACTAGTGTAAACTGTACCTTGACAATCATCACAACAGCGGCAGCCGAACAGGTAACGTCTTGGCGTACGAACCGTAAGATCTCGAGTTCGAATCCACCCGCGTTAGGCTTTGTTTTCTTTTTTCTTTTAATGTTTTGTAACTGTGCTATCGTCCACTTTTTAATATATTTTTCTGTTATAATGAAAAAAATATTTTTAACAAGTAAGAGCAATAAGGAACACATTTTCAACTAATTATGCTTATAATATCTGTTATAAAAGTGTAAATAAATCATAAACATATATCGACTTTAAAGAAAAACAAATTTTTTTGATGTTTAACTTTTCATTTCTTCTTATGTTCAGGTTTTGATGTCTATGCTTCTTGCCCATAATAAAATAACATAAAATAATCGTTTTAACAAATAATTTCGAAGTTGTAGAATGTTTACAGTTAGGCTTGTCGAATACAACGTGCTGGATGGTATTCTTCAAAAAAACATTTGAAACACAAATGTGTGCGACACCAAGAACATTGGATGAATGCAGGACTAATCTTGCAATGCAGTTTTCCTTTTTCATGCATTCCGGAAAAGAAATTTGATTTACATTCAAAAAAATTTCTTTTGTAGGCTTCAATTTGGCAGCAGACCAGGCGTATCTGATATAAATACAATCAAATGTTACATATATTGCAAGAAATTATATTTTTACAAAGTAATCTGTACACTATAATTACTGTCTGTCTTTAAAAGCAGCGTTATAAAAATTAAAACAAAAAAAAAAAAAAATCAACGCGTGAACTCGAACCCACAATCTCGAGATTCGTACGCCACGACGTTACCTGTTCGGCTGCCGCTGTTATGATGATTGTCAAGGTATAGTTTACACTAGTTATATAACACAGACTTTAAATGGGATTTTCTCGAAAATAAGGCCAAGTTGGAGGCTGCGGACTTGGTTTTACAAAAAGGACATATCAGACTACCATTCTACCAAAGGGCATACAAAAACTCGATTGTTCGTTGTGGCCCTCTCCTTGTAAGTAATGGTTTAAGATAATTAGGTTGCAGTAACTGAATGAAAATATTTTTTAAAATTTCAAAATTGGCATTTCAAAAATCAGATAATAAGTCATCATATAATTTTATGTTCCTGTACATGATTTTACTTTTCAAATGTAAAAAGCATGTTATCAGTGAATGAATATTGCATTTTAATGAATAAATAATGTCTTTGCTATCCAAAGATTATTATACAAATAATTGCAACAATTAAAATTCGTCTGCCCATCCGGAGTTTAACAATAATACTGTCGTAACAATCGAAACAATTCCTTGATGATTAGCCTTGGACCTCGTGACATTGATGAGCCAATAGGATCGCTTGCAGCTACACAGACACAAACGAACCAACGCTCCCTAGAAACACACTTGGTTGTATATATATATATATATAGATTTCACGTGCACGTACCCATATCAATAATGCTTAAAAGATGAACAGAAAGTAACAGTGTATTCATTCTTGACGAACCGATTGTTATATGACATGCCGTTAGATTGATTATTAACCGACTTCAAAAACGAAGAGGTTTTTTGTTCGTCTGTATGTATTTTTTTCTGTATGTTCATCGATATTTCCGTCATTTATAAACCGAATTTAAAAACTTTTTTATTTCATTGGATTCAGTTTAGCACCAAGATGGTCCCATATTAATTTCATTGTTAAGTCGGTTTAATTTTTTTTTTTAAATCATTCAACTTGTAGCATGTGAATTCGACTTGAAGGGGTCCACGAAAAAGCATGAAAAGTGGATACAGCGAGCGAAGACCTTGATGGTCATATTTCTGAAAACAGAATTTGAAAAATTTAATCCGTTTTCAATTTATCGTGCGGACGGCCAGACCAAGCGTGCATTTTTATAAGTAGCTATCTGCTAAAGCTCTTAATAAGACCACACCATACACAATTAATGTTTGCAAGTTTTCTCGCGTAAAATAGCAAACGCCATTAATTATTAAATATTTCCTATAGTGATATACGTATTATATTCCTCGGCATGAGAGAAAAAAGAAAAAAAATAATAAACTGGCACATGCATAATTGATTAAAACTCGTTCAATCAATCTAGAGACCATCAATAAAGATACATGTAGTTTACCTAATATGCATGTAATGCCGTGTGTTAGCTGTTTCATTGGGGAAGTTCAGATGGCGCTGTAACGGTGGCGTTATAGTTTCGATTCGTTAAGTTTTGCTTCAAATCAAAACATAACGTTAATGGTGGCAAGTTACGTTAATAGATTTTCTGGTTGGCTGTGCCTAGCCAGCTAGCCCACTGTGACAAGATCTTGTCTGGTTCAGTACGATAAGTAATGTGTTAAAAGCCGCCCAAGTGTTTTTTGTTTTTTCATTACAACGAGGAAATCGAAGAAGGAAAACCATCATAAAATTTGTCAGCAAACAACTGCAGTTTTAGCGAAAATTGTTAGCAAAAACCATCATATATCTATCTGTTCTAAAACTACAGTTACTCGCTGACACGTTCTATGATGGTTTTCGTTCGTCGATCTTCTCTTTGCAGAAGAAAAGACAAAAAGCTTTTGAGCAGCTCTCAAAACATTACATTGTTTCCATCTTGGATTTTAACAATCAGTGGTTTTCGTTTGTTGTAAACAATGAAGGAAACAACAATTGTTGCTCGGATCCCGATGGTCAGGTGACTTTCGAGTGCCCATGCAATGCCTCCTATAAAGAAAGCCTTGACATTGAAACGTCATACATTGTTACATCAGCATAAGTCGTTTTTGTTAATTATATTTCTACCAATAATAAGCCCTAAATTTGGACTACTTATTGTAACTTTATGTAACGTGGAGAGCATCATTGATGATGAAATTAGAATTTATTTTAGAATGTAGCTAACTACCATGTTATTATACAAAATAGGAAAAAAAGGACGAGACACAATTTTATGTAATTCAGGGTTTTGCCATCCTGTGTTCAATTTTTATGTTATTATACAATTTTACTTCTGGAGATTTGTCCCAACACAACATAATTTTTATGGTATGATATAAGTACTGCTTGAACTTAAGATTTGTGCTTCGCGCAAAGCGGTCAATAACTCTATAGCACGGGGAAATTTGAGCGAAATTTGCAGGGAAGACACGGCCCGTATCGAGGATTTTTAAAAGCAGGGGAAGTTTTGACTTTTAAAGATGATGTTGCCGGCTCGGTGGCCGAGAGCGTTGAGGCGTAGGTCTTGCCGCTCTCGTAACCAGCGAGTCGCGGTTTCACCCCGTCAAGGGCATGGAAGTATGTATTTGTCTATTTCACCATCATCCTTTCATCTCAAACAGCTAGTCTCCTGGATAAAAAGGGAGATGCAGGCTGAAAATCGAAATTCAAGTTTTGACTTTTAAAGAAGATGTTGCTATCATATAATTTTTTAATTTCCTATATTTTTTATCTCCTGTTCTCAATAGGGGTCGTTCAAGAAATACATCACGCTGTTTTTGGCGTTTTCACGCCCCCCCTCCCCTCTCATGTCACATTTTCCATTCCCCTTTTAAGACGTCACACCATACAAGTTAACCCCACTCCTTCCTACAAACAAAAGAAATAATCTTCCAAACACAATAAAAAATGTTTATAGTCAGATAAATTTGAAAAGCCTCATGGACTTATGTAATGAAATTTCAGGTTTTTGCTTAGGTGTTAACAATTACGATTTTTTAAATTTGAAAATTTAACTATCCAAAAAAATCTTGGAAACATTCTAAGAAGGAGCTTTAATCGTGACGCAGAAGTACAATTATTAATGTATCATGAGCAATTGAGCCTCCACAACGCGATCATCGCATGCACGTGCTCATGTCATCAATGCTTAAAAGATAAAGTACGGTAACAATTTATTCTGATCATCGGGGTCCGGGCAACAATTCATCCTTCATTGTTTCCAACAAACGAAAAAATACTGATTGTTAAAATCCAAGATAGAGACAATGAAGGATAAATTGTTGCCCGGACCTCGATGATCATGTGACTTTTGAGTGCCCTGGCTTGTCTCTCGTTGGCCTCGATTTACATACTATGACGTCAATAATGCCTTGCTTCGAGTTACTACTGGCGAATATCATGCATGGCCCCGAGTGTTTCAATGGTCTCGGACAGATAGCGCCGATTAACAACATATTACACTTTTAACATGGGAAAAGTCTCTTTACTTATGGTGTCTGAGTCAATCAGAAACCGACAGAAAATGGAGCAATAGAGCTAGTAATGCAGCCGACAAGAAAGACAGGCCTAGGCACTCAAAAGTCATCTGACCATGTAGTCTGAACAACAATTCAATCTTCATTGTTTCCAACAAACGAAAAAATGCTGATTGTTAAAATCCAAGATGGAAACAATAAACCATTAAGGAATGACATAACCAAGTACCGAAAGGTTAAACTACCCTATTCGCGGAACTATATTTTTAAACAACCTTATGTTGTTGACTTTGTAAGTTTCTAATGGACCATAAAAATACCATTAAACCATGTACCTTTGAACCAATTTCGACTATCATCAATTTTTCGTTATATTTATACATGACAAATAATTCCAAGTCGTTTGATATATTACATGCCATATTTTAGCATTGAAATTTGCAATGAACCATAATGGTTCTACTAAACCAGGTTCCTTAAAACTAATTTGGACTATCATTAATTTTACGTTATATTCATTCATTACATCTCTTCCCAATTTGTTTGATATATTACATGCCATATCTTATCATTGAAAATTTTTGAGGGTGTCATAAGGGTACCATTAGAGCACGTGCCATTGTTTGGATTACAACCATTTTCAAAATGGTTCATTTCCCGAACCATATTTATCAATTGGCGAAAATAGTAATTTATATCCGCTTCTATCTCGTCATTACGATTTGTTTGATATATTACTTAATATATCTCTCTATTGAAAATTGCTAGGTGGGGTCGTGATGGTACCATTTGTGCACGTGCTATTAAACCGATTTAGATAATATATGTGATTAGTTCGTGCCATGTACTACATTTATCGACTGACGAAAATAATAATGAATAACCGCTTCCATATCGTCATTACGATTTGTTTGATATATTACTAATATATCTTCCCATTGAAAATTGCTTGGCGGGAAAATAGAGGTACCATTTGTGCACGTGCCAGTGAACCGATTTTGATAACATTTGTAATTGGTTCGTGCCATGAACCATATTCATCGACTGACGAAAACAGATTTTGAAAATCTTTCATAGCCTCGGAGGAGTTAGAGTTACAGGCAGACAGACGGACAGACAGACAGACACGTTTCCCCACACTGATAGCATAAAGCACCTTTCGGTACTTAATAAAGGTTGGATTGTTGCTCATACTACTATGGTCAGGTGACTTTTGAGTCCCCAGGCCTGTCTTTTTCGTCGGCTACGAGCTGGTAACGTAGCCAACGAGAAAGACAGGCCTCCGCGCGGAAAAGTCACCTGACCATACGAGTCCGAGTAACAATGTAACCTTC
This sequence comes from Rhysida immarginata, assembly GCA_023313115.1. Lineage (NCBI taxonomy): Eukaryota > Metazoa > Arthropoda > Chilopoda > Scolopendromorpha > Scolopendridae > Rhysida > Rhysida immarginata. Next base: position 1,756,769 of record JAHWFO010059453.1, read on the forward strand.
ACTGTTTCCATCTTGGATTTTAACAATCGATATTTTTTTCGTTTGTTGGAAACAATGAAGGTTGGATTGTTGGCCGACTACTATGATCAGGTGACTTTTCCGCCCCAGGGCAACACCAATACCACCTAGACAGAAGGCCTGCACACAGAAACGTCATACATTGTTACATCACATTAAAGCGGCTATTGTTAATCGTATTTCTACCAATAATAATTCCTAAATTTGGCCGTTTGATGATGATGTAACAATATATGACGTTTCCGTTATCAGGCCATATGTCTACGTGGTGTTGGCCTGGCGCGGAAAATTCCCTGATCATAGTAGTCCGGCCAACACCACGGTAATGTACGGTAGGGACAATTTCGGGCTTATTATTGGTAGAAATATGATTAACAATACCCTACCGTATGTAATGTAACACTGTATGACGTTTCCGCGCTCAGGCTTTGAGTAGAGGTGGTGTTGGCCGGAACTCTATGATTGTTGCTTAGTGAAGAGTGGATTGTTGCTCGATCTACTTTGGTCATGTGACTTTTTAGCGTCCCGGCCTGTCTTTCTCGTTGGCTACGGCTGGTAAGTTGCCCGTTGCCTAGCCATTCCAAACTTAGGTTTAACTTCTCTATGCTTTTTTAATTGCATTACATCAAGGAGATTAAAGAAAGAGTAGAGTGGAAATAACGACGCCATATTGAATCCAATTGACAGTTGAGGTCAAAACTTGAAATATGAGAATAAGAAAATAAACATTTGATTTATTACAATCATATTTATCATGGTGCTTTATGCAGGAAATAAATTTAGTCTAAACTTAGCTTATATTATTAATCTGAGCAACTTAACTAGCGTCAGCCATGACAGTTGAGGTCAAATATAAGCAGTTGAGGTCGACACATTCAAGTTATCAGTTAGTGGTGCTGATGATCATTGTATTTACACCACGGTATTTATATTTATAGATATTCATGGTCATCGAGCTTCGGCCATTTTCCATTGTTTCGAGAAGCTAAGGAAAACAGATTGCGCCAGATGCCGCTTAGATCGCACTATAGCCGACCGCAACCTGCGATAGAGATTTTCATTGAAACTGAATACGAAAGTAAAGTTTCTGTCTGCCGATAGGGTGGCGCTGCAGGCGCAGTTGGGCAGATTGTACATGCAGCGCTACTTTTCAATAGAGTTCCCGCCCTGCCGGGAGCTAGAAACTTTAGCTTCATTTTAACCCTTAGCCTCCCACGTGGAATATCGATCACACTACCACCCACGTGAGGTCTCTGTGAGCCCCGACACATTTTCGAGATTTTCCAGCTAAGTATATGGTATATGGGTAAAAATAAGAAATAGGCATGTTTTTGCATTTAATATCTTTAATAAAAGATTAAAAAAAGAATCAAAACAAACAATTTTTCTTCATAATGTGACAAAAATGAAACATCAGTACAAAAAAAAAGAAAATTGTACATTATCGTACTTTTAAGGTAATGGTGAAAATAAAATTTAATAGAAATTTAAAAAATAAGGTGATTAACAAATTTAAGGCATTATCAATTGTAATTGAGTAGGTTTTGACAAAATCTTTGGTTATTTTCATAAAAATTGCAAGTGATTAACTTTTACAATTTTTCATGACAATACATGCACAGCTTTTCATTCGTCGTTCCAAATGTAGATGCATAATTGTTCAGCTAATTGCTTCATGACATCTCTACGACTTATATTCACAATTGAGGCGTTGAGCGCAATAGTGGCCCAACCAACAATAATGTTGAAAAAGAGTAACATGTGGAAATAACTTGCTGATAGATTGCTTTTTACAGTGCCATTGTGGCCATCCATAGTTTGGTGTGCGAAATTCCATTTTGCATACATTTAGTTCGCTAAATTCCATTTTGCATACATAATAGGGAAGAATTCTGTGGATTTTCTCAGAACATATTTTTTTCGGCTTGGGCCACTTTTGCGCTCAACGCCTCAATTATGTATGCAATATATTTCGTTAAAATTCATTTTCAATAAAAAACAGGCGATCTTCACATGAATAAAAAGGAACATAACCTACCATGTGCGGTCTCTGTGACCGCTCACAATTTTGCGAACGTTATATATTCCAACATAAGCGACTAGAGATCAAGACAAGCACATGCACAATAGTTAAATCACGAGGAAGGAAGGTTACAGAGAGCGATATTGCACTCACGAAAGTAAAACAAAAAAAAAACACCTTTTCTGTTCATAAGTGTCTGTGTGACCGCACGTGGGAGGTTAAGGGTTAACAATGGAGCTCGATGACCATGAATATCTATAGACCGTGATTTACACTCATTGCATTACATCACATTGTTAAACCTAATGTTTGGAATCGCTAGGCAACTGGTAACACCACCTAAAGAAAAGGCCTGCGCAGCGAAACTTCATACATTGTTAAAACGGCATAAGTAGTCATCTTTAATCGCATTTCTACCAATAATAAGCCCTAAATCATGACTAAGTATGATGATGTAACAATCTATGAAATTTCTGTGCGCAGGCTTTCTCTTCAGGTGGTGTTGCAACTGGCCAGGAACTTAAGTCATGCTTACCAGCTCTATTCCGGGAATTCTCTGTGAAATTGCAGCTGAAATGACACCGAAACGATTTTGGCGCAACTCGATTAGCGATTGATCGAGCGACTGAATACAATACTCTTTTGCTTTTTATTATCACCATTACCATCTTGAATCTATTCTGCTTTTATTAGTTAAAAATATCATTAACTTTGGGTCTTGCTCAATCGTTTATAGTTCTTCCATGAATAAACGGTTTTATAATGGAGGTGAAGTTCATATTTCAGGATCTCTGGATATATTCGATAAGCACATATATTAGGCATGCACTAGTGCTGGATCGGGCAAGACACGATAAACATTTCCTTTCTCTCTCGGTGCTTTCAAAAATAAACAAAACGATAAAGAGTTTTCTCCAAATTTTTATTTTTAGATCGGACACCAGTATCAACTTCTTCTCCTTACGCTGATATGAAGGCATTTTGAAGGCATAGCGACTTCATATCAGCGTAAGCAGAAGAAGTTGATACTGGTGTCCAGTCCAAAAATGAAAATTTGGAGAAAACCCCTTATCGTTTTGTTTATTTTTGAGAGCAACTGCAATTCAACTCATTCTGCTGACGATATCTTTCTGAATTTTCACGATATTTGCTTGGGCTTTTTATAAGAACTGGGCACTGCTCCAACCAGCCCTAAAGACATGTAGATAGCGTTAATACTTCCATGTCCGCATTGGCGCAATTGGTTGGTGCGTCTGCACGGTTAGCAGAAGGTTCTTGGTTCGAGCCCAGGCTGTGGAATTTTCTTTCCTATTTTCATCAATAATTTAAACATCTGAGGTTTGGCGTGAAAAAAAAAACCCTCTTAAGATCATTCAATGTTTATTTTTATAAGAGTAGCTCTATACATTTGTCTCATAAAGTATGCAAAAGTCATGTTGGTAACGTATGCGCAGTTAAACATTATTTAGTAAAAATGCCCATATTTTATCAAATATTTAATATTTTTATATTGTGATTGCAGGGTGTTGTCTCTACTGTAGTTTGTCAAGTTTCCTGAAAATGGTATTGCATTAGGTTGAAAACCCTGCATGTTATAAACAAAAAACTTACGATGAATCTACGTGCTATCTCATATAAACGAACACAGAAAAGTAATAGAACCTCATAATCATATGTTACAGCTACAACGCATTACAAGCATTATTTCTTACAGGGTGATCGAAAATATTTTTTTTTTGCTGGTCCCCTATTTGCCTTCGGGACAAAATCTTTACTGAAATATATGAGATGTAGTTTATATACCCCTGAAGTTTCAGGATAATTCGTCAAGCATTTTTCTAGATATTCGATAAAAGGTGTTCATATTATTTTGTCCAATCCCTGTATATGTACATCTGATTCCTGATGAAAATACTTACCAAGCCTTAACAGTGGTCAACTTCAACACAGGAAATGAAGCATCCTACTTAGTAAACCTATAGGGTATCATGGATAAGATATCAGTTTGTATAGAGTTCACTGCAAGATAAACATATTGTATCTATGTCTCTCCATAGGATTTCTATTGGATTAAGATCAGTGAAAGTGATGGCGTGAAGAGAGAGAGCGAATAATGAATAGGAACTTTATTTTGCTGAAAGACACAGATCTCTCCATGCTTCTCTTCTCTTCCACAAATGGGCAAAGGCAATTCACAATTGTACTTTAGTAGGCAAGTGAGTTCTGACGACCTTCCAAAAGTGCCAACGTAGTTTTGCTTTTCGAGTAAAATCCTTCCCAAGTCATCACACAATCACCATAATTTTTGCTACTGAAAATATGGTGGTAATCAGTTATGAGAATTAGTTCAATCTCGATGGTCAGATAGCTATGAGTACTATGGGCATGATATACGAAAAGAAACGGAGGAATTTTAAAAGCAGTAGGGAATCTTCATTTTATTGCATGGAGAATAATCCATGAAGCGAGAGAAGATGATTTAGGAAAGCCGTAACAGAGCGTTGCAATTTCTTATGATTATTTATCAGAAGATAAGCACTGGAAGGAAATCAAAATTAAATTTTAGAAAACAATATAGTCTTCATTAAAATAGAAACAACGAACCTAAAAATAGCATGTTTTTGCAGATATGCTGGGAAGGGAAAACAAAAACTTTATGTAACGTGGAGAGCATCATTGGTGATGAAAGTAGAATTTATTTTAGCTAACAATCATGTTATTATACAAATGACGGATGTGGAAGGAAAAAAGGAGGAGACACAATTTTATGTAATTCAGGGTCTTGCCATCCTGTGTTCAATTTTTATGTTATTACTAGAAGAGGTACCCGGCGTTGCCCGGGATAATTACACTTGCACAAACTTTTCCTTTCATTGTTAGTCATGAGATATTGATTGTTGGTCCATGCAGAGCGTTTGTGAATTGCGTGTTGATACCATTGTTGATACCTATTGTTGTACAAACTTTGCCTTGCATTGTTGGTCATGAGATATTTCTCATTAATATGCCTTGCCATAACCATGAATATCGATTTTTTATCGATATTTATTATTTTTCCGAAATCTGAGGTAGACAGTGACCTTCCTCATGCTTTGAAGGTCATGTATGCGAAATTTTATCAAGATCGGAATAAAACTGTAGATTTGTATAAAAAACATACACACAGACCCACAAACATCCTTCTTTATATACAAGGTGATTATAATTAAAGTCCCTTTGTAAAAATGCTATAAAAAAACAACCATGAGTCCGAATGACTTCAAATTTGGACTGAGCATTCTTGAAGAAGGGGCATTTGATATGGGATAAGAAAAAAATAGTTCCAAAATTTATCACTAGATGGCGCTGTAAGCGGCATAACGGAAGCGGATTCAGCTAGAAGTGACATTTTGAATTGAAATACGACGGCTTTGGCATGATGTTTTTACATTAAAGTTGGTCAAGGAATGCAATTGACACTAAAACAAGTTAAACATGATTTTTTTTTATTATACAGTACAGTATTAGCGCCATCTAGTGATAAATTTTGGAACTATTTTTTTTCTTATCCATATCAAATGCCCCTTCTTCAAGAATGCTCAGTCCAAATTTGAAGTCATTCGGACTCATGGTTGTTTTTTTATAGCATTTTTACAAAGGGACTTTAATTATAATCACCTTGTATATAGATAGAAGATACAATTTTACCCCTGGAGATTTGTCCCAACACAACATAATTTTTATGGTAAGATATGTTAAGCACTGCTTGAACTTAAGATTTGTTCTTCGCGCAAAGCGGTCAACAAACTCTATAGCACGGGGAAATTTGAACGAAATTTGCAGGAAAAACGGCCCGTATCGAGGATTTTTAAAAGCAGGGGAAGTTTTAACTTTTAAAGAAGATGTTGCTATCATATAATTTATAATTTCCTATAATTTTTATCTCCTGTTCTCAATAGGGGGTCGTTCGAGAAATATATCATGTTGTTTTTGGCGTTTTCAACCCCCCCGTTCCCCCATGTTAATTTTCCATACCCCCTCCGATTTTAAGACGTCACACCGTATAAGTTAACCCTCCCCCCTTCCTACAAACAAAAGAAATAATCTCACAAACACAATAAACCTGTTTGAAGTAAGATCTTATTGTTATTTATGTATAAATCAGATAAAATTTGAAAAGCCTCATGGACTTATATAATGAAATTTCAGGTTTTTGCTTAGGTGTTAACAATTACGATTTTTTAAATTTGAAAATTTAGCTATCCAAAAAAATCTTGGAAACATTCTAAGAAGGAGCTTTAATCGTGACGCAGAAGTACAATTATTAATGTATCATGAGCAATTGAACCTCCACAACGCAATCATCGCATGCACGTGCTCATGTCAACAATGCTTAAATGATAAAGTAACAATTTATTCATTGTTGACTCCTCACTACGAATCGATTGTTACATGGCATACCATTATCTCGGTATTCTTTTGTGACATTCCATGTCAGTTGGGGTGTCACGGGAGCGTTGCCCCTTTTCATGCACTTTTGTCTAGATGCTCTTTTGTTTTGAGGTTTTGAAGGTGGGCGTGGTGTTTTTCTGTGGTGTGTTTGGTTTGTGGGTACTTTGCCTCATTCATATGTGTAGGGTGATTTGCTATTGTTTGAGTGCGGTTTGGGATTAAAAGGGGTTTTTATTTTATTTCTGTGTGAATTTCGCCTCACGTAATTGTTGCCTCGGCGTCGTCTGTTTATTGCCACGCCGATGGCATTGTAATGTCGGGCGTGTGTTATTTTATTTTGTTGGAGGCTGGCATTGTTAGCAGATTTTCTGAGAAGATCAGGCCAGCTTCCAGCAAACAATTGTTGTATTCTCTTCCGAGAAATTGTGCGTGTTCGGAAAAATTTAAATATTTTCTTTGTGTTTTTTTTCGCCCGTTGCTGGATTCACTTTAGAGTTGGATTTTGGTCAGAGCAAGCGGCTGCCTGGGAAACCAGAATGATGATAGCTTAGTGCTAAAACGTAACTCAATCCACCTATCGTTGCCGTTTGTGCACAATTTCATTAATTTATTATATTAAGTTTGGTTTAAAATATTCGTTAAGTGTTTATGCGACGGAGTAGAACTTTGGTAACGAATTTAAGATGCTGCAGAAGCCAACTCCTTTCATTGGATAATGGCGGACGCCAATTCGAACGTGTAAAATATACGTTCTGAGCTTCAACAACACCTCTTCGCACGAAGACTACTTGGCTGAGCGTGTTCTTGTGTGGGTAAGCGGAGACAAATGTGGAGGACTGCGTCTGGTGAATGACAATTTTTCTTTTGCATTCTCCGCGCTGGCGAGTGGCAACCTAAATGAAACTGGACCGTCGTACGCGATGCCGCCTCTCACTTAAACTCTTTTCCCCTTTAATAGTGTAGAGGACGTATAGCATTCTCACGTGATTGATATTTAGCAGTGCTGTATTGCAGAGCGCCGAGTATGATTTGAGACTCTGATTGTTCTACAGTGTGCCCCAGATTGTGCTAGAAAGTGTCTTCATGTCGAGGCTCGAACTTTCGTATAGTGACTTTATAGCAAGACAATAACGTTTTGTGTTTTTGACGTAGCAGTAAGTAGTGTTTACTGAGACGGCTCTAATGGGCGACGTCGGCACGTAGCTTCCCGACAAGGAAGCCATAGTGTGGAAACAGGCATTTGTCTGGGTGTTTGCCAGGCGCTTGGGTATCGGACTGGAGGATTGACGCACATTACTGAGTTGTGAAAACGCCTAATCCCTCGATACGCTAGTGCACACCGCCTCTGGGCGCAGTCAAATATCATAGGAGGGGTTCCCGTGCCCTTCCCCTCACACATTGCCTTAAATAAAAAGAGAGCACATTGCGCTTATGAGCGTTACTGTGGATTAGGAATATTTTATGCGGGAGCTCCAGATGTGTCCACCCAGGGATACGGGCATCCCCCATTAAGCAGAGCCTGCACTCTGATTTCACTCTTATGGACTAAGAGGTACTTGCTGAAATCGACGTCCCGGTTTGGAGCAAAGTAACAATTGTGACTGAGATAGATTTAGTACTAGGAAGTAATTAGTACGTAGTACATTGAGGGGCCCCTCAGCGTTAATGACCAACTTTACATTTAGAACACGCCTCTTGCCTGTATTTGACCTATCTATTTGTTGAATAAATGTGCGTTTGTATACCTTTTTGCCACAGTGTCAGTTCTTCCCCACAAATTAATCCGTGTCCCGAACCCCTGGCATGTCCCTTCGCTATTGATTCTGAAATAGCTATCTAAGCTAAAAGGGTAGAGGGTGGCCATCACACTTTAAGGTCTCTCTTAAAGCACGTGCAATCGACTTGAAGGGATCCACGAAAAAGCCTGAAAAATTGAAATAAGACCTTGACGATGATATTGTTGAAAATAGAATTGGAAAAAGTTAATCTGTTTTTAAGTTATCATGCAAACGGTGGACAGATAAACATACAGCCCAAGCGTACATTCTTCTAAGTAGCTGTTATCTAAAGCCCCTAATAAGGAAGCATTATTATCCTGTCCATTGTTAGGATTGGGGTTGCATTATTATTGTTTTGATTATTACGTATAATAATTAAAATAAAAATAATTGTGAAAAATAAAAATAATTGTGAAGCTCAGAATTGTCAGAAGTTTAATTGTTGTAAAAAATTGAGTTAGGGAAACGAGCTCATTCGGCCAATTAAAGATGTAGAATCGGAAATTTATAGTTTTTGAAGGCCATTTTTTTCACTACAAATTAATTGCTACAACAGTTCTGCATATTGCTATTAATTTACAATGGGTGAAGGATTGTAAATTAATGTAAACAAAATAATGTAAACAAAAGAAGATAAAATTTCTTAATTCGTTATAATTTTTGCAAAGATCAATGTTAAAATTCATAAGAAAAACAATTAGGAGAAGCTCAAGCGCCTCTGATAGGTGTCGCCATCGGGTGAAGGAAAAGCGCACCATAACATAAAAATAGTTCTCAATAACAGATGACATCTGAATTTATTTATGTTAAATATGTAACTGTTTTAAAGATTCTTATTCTTTAAAATGCAAATCTGTAAAATTTTAACTATTACAAAGAACACGCAATCCACATTTTGTAAATAAGATTAGAAAATTTACAAAATTAATCTTACAAATGACTCGCATAGAGCATTGAGAATTAAATTATGCTTGCCCAGTTAGTGCAAGAAGAGAAAAAATATGAATAGTGATAATATAGAATAGTGCGCATTAAACTTAAAAACGTTATGATGCATTAGAGTTCCGATTATCCGACATTCGTTTAACCGACTTTCCGTTATCCAGTATGACATTTAGTGACATAAATAAATGCTATATTCAAAATTTCTTCAAGCAATCTTAGGTAAATTTTTTTTTTGCAAAAATAAGGATACATATATTGAATTAATTTTTTAACAAAAGACTGTTTTACTAAACTAATTACGTTCTAAATACTTCAATTACACCAAGCGCTTTATGTTTAAAATAATACATGAGATATTCTCACAAATGAAATATAGTTCAGAAATGAAAATGTAAGCATTGTTTGTTTAATTTCAGTTTTATCCGACTTTTTCGAGTATTCGACACGCGGTCCGCCCGTTTGTGTCGGATAATCGAGACTCTACAGAAATAATTAAAACGTATTGAGGCTTTTTATTTTTTTTTAAAAGCTATTTATTTTATTGAGTTGCAAGCTATAAATTATTACTTTTCATAAATTTAATATTCCCTTTATCGAAACATCTTACCAGTTGTACATATATTATCGAAAAATATCTTGGTGTTGTTAAATCGCATCCCTTTATTTTTAAATCGGAAGAAAAATAATAACTGAATATTTAATTAAACATACAAGCTAATCCACTGATAATACAGCGAGATATCACCTTTGCTACCATTAAATTCGCAGTAAGTTTCATTGCTAAACCTAAAATTAAATTTATTTCTTTAAACATAAATATAAACAGATGAATTTACTAAATAACTAGTTTAGAATGGCTTCTGCTGAAATATAAACACTGGGATTAAGATGTTGAAATAAGTAAATAGCATTTCTTGTTATTTTAAAAGAATTCGTCGTATTTTTTTTAAAAGATGGTACCTTTAATTCTAAAGTTATTGATGATTTCGCACGAATATTGAATAAAAAAATCAGGATATACGGTAAGTCTGAAGCTGAAAACATCTGCCTTTATTACCAATTAACTATTGAAAAAAACAACAAAAAAACTATCTTAACTATCTTAAGGAGGGAGTATTTTCGATGTAGCGATATCTTAAACCAGCCTTTAATTAAAAAATTCACAAACACATGAAAACTGCTGAAATTATACTTATCAAAACTAATATTTAAATGTTAATTATTATACGAAGGTTGGAGATAAGTCATGGCAACTATTTTTCTTCTCAGAGCTAAGGGATGGTATCACAAAATGTCATATGTCTCAAGGAAGCCATGTATTTGTAGTATGTTTCCACAACACCAGATAATTCTGATTTCCTGTTGTTGCACAGAGAGCAAGTTAAATTCTTAGTCAACCACCCTGCAGGATGGATGTAACCCGAGTTGAACAACGCTCGTATATCAAAATAGCCGTTCTCTATTTTGATTTTTATTCCTTATTCTGGAACATGAAGCCTGTAATCATGTTCCAGAATAAGTTTTCCAGAATCTTATAACATTACAGGTTTCATGATTCTGGAACATGAAACCTGTAATATGTCAACTATCTTAATAAACATGAGGAGCAAAATGTAGGCAAGTTGTTAAATGTCAACTTATGGAGAGACGACTGAAATGAATTGGTGCCCTAGAACATGAACCAGAAAACCGATTTGAAAAATATTTCCTTTAACAGGCATTGTCATCGGTCCTGTGTATATGTATCAAGTTTCAGCTCTCTAGCTTGTCGGGAAGTTGGTTTAATATTGGTTACAAGATTTGACGGATACACAAACCTACAGAAAAGTAAGTTGAATAAAAGCGTATAATAATAATAATAATAATAATAATAATAATAATAATAATAATAAT